>CAUYQG010186427.1:0-11759 GCA_963574415.1 Tarsius wallacei
CTTCCAAGTAGCTGGAACTACAGGCACGCGCTACCATGCCCAGCTGATTTTTTGATTTATTGTAGAGATGAGGTTTTGCCTGCCCAGGCGGGTCTCGAACCCGCGGGCTCAGGCAATCCACTCACCTCAGCCTCCCAAGGCACGGGATATCTGCTTCTTCAAGCACTGTCTCTTAATACTCTGAGGGTTGCCTATATTTTTCATTGATTTTTCCTCATCTGTGATAGGCATCTTTTTCCTCTCTGTAATTCCTTTTGTTTTTGATGCTCTGAAGCTAGTCACTGACCCTCTGTTCTAGGGCCCTTTCTGTGGTTCAATGTAGGTTACTCAGTGAGAGAGGGAGGGACAATTACTTCTGCTCTTTGCTCTGCTATGTGGCAGGTTTCACAACTGTGGCAGCCCCTGCTGCTAGGACTCTGTGGAGAGTGGATGGGGGGGATGGATAGCCCTGTCTGCTGCCTGTGGTTTGTAGCCCAGAAACCTTTCCATTGAGAAAGTCCTCAGGTTTCTTTTGTGTCACTCCCTCACTCTGCTCTTGAAAAAAAGTGATTGCCCTGCCACAGGTGAGTGTGGAGAAGATCCTCCCTGGAGGCACATAGGACTTCGAGGTGATTCTTTCTGATCTGGCCGGGAAGATGGGCAAGGCACTAGGGAGGTTCACTCTTCAGAAGTGCTTTCCCTGACCTGGACCTGGCCATCAGGATCCACTGTTGACACAGCATGGGTTGTTTTCTCCCTATTCCATCTGGGGTCCAAAATTCTTCCTGTTTGGGACTGACAACTTATCTAGGGATGAGAAGGGTGAACAAACCCAAAACATCTTAGGTATGTCCACCCGCTCTTATTCACTGGGAATGGCTTCAGTTCCTTTGCAAGGCTACATGGTGGGCATGGGGTACCCACGTTCTTTCATCTGTCATCATTTTGGAGTCTCTGTGTGTTCAAAGAGACCTCTGCTGGGTGCAGGGTGCTTTACCCACCCAAAGGTGTTCAGAGTGTCTCTATCAGCAGTTTGTTCCCTACTCTCTGCTTTGCTCAGTGTGAGTGGTGCTGATTTGCTGCTCCACAGTGGCCACCTTGGATCCACTCCTCATATTTGATATATATTGCGGGTTCTCAGATGAGGTTACTTTACAAGGGATGGGGATATATATATATATTTTTTAAAATAATTTTTATTTTAAAATTGTGGGGTACAGTTAAGGGGTAAGTATACAAATACGCATCGTTCAGGCACCCTTGTTGATAAGGGGTATGTCCTCATATCAGGAGACTGCTGGTGGCACATCCATATACTTACTAGACTAATCTTATGAATAAGAGACTGATTATTTGGGTTATGCAGTCCCATTCAAAAGGAAGAAACAAAGAGTTTGTTGGACAGCAACTTAGGTCAAAATCTCTCTCTTCTACCCCCCAATCTAGGTTTTAGTTGAATATATTCTCAATATGGGTCAGGGACTAAGTTAAGTTTTAAAAAACTAGGTTGTTTCAATAACCTTAAGGCTATTATCACCTTAGTCTGAGGAAAACCTAAATTCCTATCTGTGAAGAACTGGTAGTCAGGATGGTCATAGTGTTTGAAGACCATACAGAAAATAAAGACTCATTAAAGGAGAACAAATAGGATGGTGAATGGTCAAGAAAAGTTGCCAAATGAAGAATATTTGAGAAAACTTAGGAGAGGACAAGGAGAGGAAGTAAGAATTACATCATGTGTTTAACTATAAAATCTGTTAGGCAACCATGTAAAGAATGATTGGATTTTCTTCAACAGATCTTAAAAAACAAATATGAGCAATGGGTAGAATAATAAGAAGCAACTTTTTGAGTGCCTATTATGTGTCAGGGACTTCACATATAACATCTTTACAATAAATCATTACAATAAACCTTTAGGTTTTATAGTTAGATTATCTTCATTTTCAATATGAGAAAATGAAGATTTAGAGAAGTTAAGCCATTTTCCCAAGGTCATACTGCTAAGAAGTGGCAGAGATGGGATTTTAGGCATGTCAGAGTCAAGGAAAATTGTTCCTCTTGTTATATTGTGTTGCATCATACATCAATGGCACCTCTAACTTCAGTTGTTAGTAGACTGTGCATTTTTAATATTTTGTATATTTAGAATTATTCAGTAACTTTTAAAAATAATAACTAACCATTGATGAAAGTGTTAAGCAGAGGTTAGGTGCCCATAGTTTACATGGGTACTGTATAGGTGGCTCTTGAACTGGATGTGAGTTGTATTAGAGCAGTGATTTTAAAAGTATTCTCCAAAAAGACACAATAATTTAATGAACCTCCACGGAGTCTGATATGCTCTCTGAGCTAAGTGAAGAAGTGAAGCTCTGAGATGATCATATTTACCTTTCTTCAAACAAAGGCAGTCTACTTTTATCTGAATCTAGAATTACTGATAATTTAATATGTACCAGGCACTATATTAAAAGCTTTCCAAGTACTAATTCATTTACTCTATATCAGTACTCTGAGGTAGACATTATTATTTTCTGAATTTTACAGATGGCTAAGCAAAACAAAACAAAACAAAACAAAAACAAAACAAAATGAGAAGCATGAAGAAATAAAGAAACTTCTTCCACAAGATCACACAGGTAAGGTAAGTTGTGAAATGGAAATTTGAAGACAAGCCGTCTGGCATGAGAACCTGTACTTCTTAAGCAATATGCCAATCAGCCTGTCAATGTCTTTAGATATAGGTCTTTGAAATTATTTATATGAATGAATTTTAAAATCTACATAGTATGATATGGATTTAATTTTTTTGAAAATTACTATAATTATATTTTCTAGAGGTTTCCTTAGAACTCTAAGTTTGCAATTTTTAGTTTCTTTAGTTTAACAACAGTACTCTGGGTTAAGCCAACAATCTCCCATGACTTTTTCTACCCACCTTGGTTTCAGTCTCTGACTGCAAACTTGAATCTTGTGTTCGGCTTTGTTAAGCCAAGACTTGCTCGATTTGGCTATGGTCATACCTGCAGACTGCCAAGTTGCCACAGTGTGACCTGGCCTCCTGCTTCTAAATTTTGCTCCCTGACTTGTAGCATTTGGTTTTAATCCATAACATTTCTACACACTGAGACCAGTTTATCCATTTGTCCTACTGAGCTTAAACATACACTGAAATTATGGTTTACTGAACATAGGTGGTGAACTGGTGGAACATGTGAGCCTGAGGAGCCTCCTGGGGAAAGGCATCACTGGAAAATAAGGAGTCAGGTGTGTTGAGCTTGGCTCAGTGAAAAAGCCCTCCTCATCAGAGTGGAGGGAAGCAATTAATGTGCAGCATGGTTGTCTTTCTCTCAGATTTATCTCCTACCAAAGACCACCATGTAGATTAAAAAATAAAAAAAAAGGACCTGTTCACTCAAAACTTTATAACACATCCAAGCACCAGCATCATCATGCCACCATAGATTTAGAAATTTTTGGAAATACTCCAAAATAAATATTGTATTCCCTCTTTTTTCATTTGTATAAATTAAAGAGCTACAAGTGCAGTTTTATTATACGGAAATATTGTGTAGTAGTGAAGTATGGGCCTTTAGTTACCATCACCCAGATAGTGCATATTGTACTAATTAATTTTTCATCCCTCACCTCATCCCACCTTCCCACCCTTCTGAGTTGCCAATGTTCATATATACACATTATTTAGCTCCTACTTTTAAGGGAAAACATGAGGCATTTGGCTTTATGTTTGGAGTAGTTTCACTTAAGATAATGACTTCCAGTTCCACCCATGTTGCTGCAAAATACATGATTTAATTCTTTCTATAGCTGAATAGTGTTCCATTTTGATTTCTACCCAAGTTCTGAACCATAAGAAGGAAAAGGGACAACAATTGCAAAACAATAATATCTTTATACCTAAAAGCTTAAGTGGGAAGATGTAATTACATATGAAAGTCAAAATGAGCTGCAAACTTGTACTCCTGCCACAATCTTAAACTTTTAGCAGTCCACTTGAGGGGATATTAAGTGTATTCAAGTCACTTCTTCTTACTAATTCTGGAGAAAAAGAACATATCTCTTCCACTCAGGATTATGTGCTGTTAATCTGTACATTGCTCTGTTTCAAAGCAGAAGGTAACATAAAAAGATGAAAGATTTTCTACAGCATACTGCAGCACCTTTAATGCTTCAATTATGCGATTTGTATAGGTATTCAAATGAACAGCCTCAGAACTCAGCAGGAGATTAAGAAGTCCACTGAAACAATAGCCCCTAAATATATATTTTCTCACTCAGAGAGGCCTATGTAAGAGACTGACACAGAGGAAAGTAAGAGTGAGTGAAATCTGAATATCATTGTTCCTTCTGTACATAGGCTGATGCTTTTTTATAGAAATGTAAGTAGCCTAAGTATGCATACTACTTAACTTAATAATTACATTAATATAGTTGGTCTCAGTTTATATAAGGGTCATTTGTTAGACTCATTTGTTTGAATCTGTAAATTGAATAAAATGTGTGCATCTTTAGGAAAGGGAATAATCCATGTTCCTTTTCAAACTCCAGAGACTACAATGATTTCTAGTTACACATAAGTAATTAGATCTTGACAAAGTTGAGTGGAAAACATTGTTAACATTAGTAGCATTTGGAATAATATTCGAACCAATGAACTACCCAGCTACTGATTGGTCATTTCCTCTCAACCATATTGAAATAAACTATAATTCAATTAAATCTGATTAAATACAGTCTCTCAAAAAAACCTGTTAATCTTCTCTTCAAATTTTGCATTTATCATTGGTATTACTACGCATACTGACTCTTTAATCTCTTGCAGTTTTACACTTATAAAATAGAACAAGAAGATCCAAGAAGGAAAAACACAGACTTGCCAGTTTAAACAAGCAGCCAAATGAAAGATGTGTAACTCTAGGGAGCCTGGCATAATTATTGCCCAAGATCAGAGATTCTTGATAAATTGACTTTCTGAATGTGCAGCAGCATAAATTGAATGAACATTGCCTTGAAAATTGAAGATTAAAATGGGAGCTTACACCCAGAGAAGAGGCAATCATCAAGGAGTATAGAGTCATTGCTATACTTTCAGGGACTTCAATAACATTCCTTCAGTAGCTACAATACCACAAGGGATATCTTTATTCTTGAATGCAAATTTCTTTAAACAGAATATAAAATCACCATTGCAAACCGAATAAAAATGCTGATAGTATACATTAAATTGATGTGGAAGACTATTATGTAACAGTTGAAACATGATTATTTTTGCTTGACCAAATTGTGGTGTCAGGGTAGGGCAGTATAAAATTTTTCCCCATAAATTTAGATTCTTCAAGAAATATAGTATGTATTTAGAAAAAAATATAGTTTACTTAAGTTAGTGCAAAAAAATTTAGACACATATAAAACCTTCTCATATCAGATTTTAGAAAATCTCATCACAATAAAGCTGTTAAGATCAAGTCTAAGAGACAATTAGACAAGAAAGTATAACAGCATCAAACATATTCATATTCTTTAACCAAGTAGTAAACAAAAAGTCTCCAATGAATTAACTCTAAATGTATAATATGTATACAATGATTTATATAGAATAATGCTCATAATCATAGATGATTTATATGTACCACACCTTCTTTATCCAATCTACCATAGATGGTTATCTAGGTTGGTCCCATATCTTTGCTATTGTTAATAACATTATGATAAACATGAGTGCAGGTGTCTTTTTGGTAGAACAATTTATGTTCCTTTGGTATACCCAGTAATGAGATTGCTGGGCTTTGTTCTTTTAGCTTAGGATTGCTTTGGTTATTCACGGCGTTTTTGCTTTCATATGAATTGTATTTTTTTTTCTAATTCTGTGAAAATTATGCTGGTAGTTTGATAAGGATTGTAATCTGTAGATAGCTTTGGGCAGTATGAAAATTCTAACAATATTTTAAATCTTTAGTGTTTCTAGATACAGAATCATATCACCTGTGAAGAGAGAAAATTTGACTTCCTCTTTTCCTATTGTGATGCTGTTTATTTATTTTCCTTGCCTGGTTGATCTTTCTAGGACTTCCAGTAATATGTTAAATAAGAGCAGTGAGAATGGATATCCTTGACTTGCTCCAGTACTTCTGGTTGATGCTTTGCCAATTCAGTATAATGTTGGCTGTGAATTTGTAGTAGCTGGCAATTATTATTTTGAGGCACGTTCCTTCAGTACCCAGTTGGTTGAAGGGTTTTATCATAAAGGATGTTGGATTTTATCAAATAATTTTTATGCATCTATTGAGAGGATCATATGGTTTTTGTTTTTAATACTGCTTATGTGATGAATCATGTTTCTTTATTTGCATATGTTTAAACATCCTTTCATCACAGGAATAAAGCCCAATTGATTATAGTGAATTATCTTTCTGATATGCTTCTTGGTGCGGTTTGCTAGTATTTGTTTGAGGATTTTCGTGTATATGTTTATCAAGAATATCAGTCTGCAGTTTTATTTTTTGTTGTGTCTTTTACCAGAATTTGGTATCAAGATGATGTTGATTTTGTAGAATGAGTTAGGTAAGAAACCTTTCTCCTTGGTAGAATCTGGCTGGGAATTTGCCTAGTCCAAGACTTTTTTGATATGTAGCTCTTTTATTACCAATTCAATTGTGTGGCTCATTATTGGTGAGTTTAGGGTTTCAATTTCTTCTTGTTTCAATTTGGAAAGCTGTATGTTTCCAGGAATTTATATATTTCCTCTAGATCTTCTAGTTTATGAATATAGAAAGATTTATAGCAGTCTCTGGGAATCTCATATTTCTGTGAGATCAGTTGTAATGTCACCTTTGTCATTTCTGATTGTGCTTATTTGGATCTTCTCTCTTTTTGTTCATCTTGCCAGCAGTGCATCAATCTTGTTTATCTTTCAAATAATTAACTTTTTATTTCTTTGATTTTTGTATGTTTTAATCTCAGTTTATTTTAGTTCTTATCTGACTTTGGTTATTTTTTTCTTCAGCTAGCTTTAAAATTAGTTTGTTCTTGTTTTCTAGTTCCTTTAGGTGTGACATTAGGCTGTTTATTTGAGAACTTTTTTGATGTGGGCATTTACTACTACAGACTTTCCTGTTAACACTGTTTTTGTAGAATCTCAGAGATGTTCATATTGTGTATCTCTTTTTTCATTTGTTTCAATTTTTTTAGTTCTGTCTTGATTTCGTTGTATATCTAAAAATTATTCAGAAGCAAATTACTTTGTTTCCATCTATTTTTGTAGTATTGAGAGTTCCCCTTTGTATTGACATATTTTTTTTGTTTCACTGTGATCTGAGAAGATTCTTGGTATATTTCAATTTTTTTCACAATTTATTGACACTGCATTATGATTAAGAAAGTGATCAAACCTAGAATATGTTCCACGAGCAGATGAGAAGAATATATATTAAGTGGTTGTTGGGTGGAGTATTCTGTAAATGTCTATTAGGTCCAGGTTGTCAAGTGTCAACTTTAAGTCCAGAATTTTTTTGTTAGTTTTCCACCTCAATGATATGTCTAATGCTATTAGTGGTGTGTTCCAGTCATCTACTGTTACTTTGTGGCTAAGTCTTTTCTTAGGTTTAGTAGTACTTGTTTTACAAACCTGGGTGCTCCAATGTTGGTTGAGTATATATTTGGGATAGTTAAGTCTTCTTTTGGAATTGAATCCTTTATCATTATGTAATATCTGTCTGTATTATTGTTAGTGTAAAGTCCATTTTATCTAATACAAAAATAGTGACCTCTGCTCATTTTGTTTTCTATTTGCACATTAGATATTTCTCCATCACTTCACCTTGAGCCTATGGGTAGTGTTAGAGTTAGATGAGTCTTCTGGAGACAACAGAAAAATGGCTGTTGTTTTTATCCAATTTTCCACTCTTTTAAGTGGGGTATTTAGGCCATTGATGTTTAAGGTTTATGCTGATATGTGGAGTTTTGTACCTTCCATAATGTTGTCAGGTAATTGCTTTGTATTTTTGGTTTTGTGGTTGGTTTGTAAGGTCTGTGAGCTATATGCTTTGTTCTTTCATTTCCATGTTTAGAACTTTCTTAATCATCTCTTGTAGAACCATTCTGCTGGTGACACAACCACTTCCTTTTGTGAATATGCCATTGTTAGGATGGCGATTTTTAATTTTTTTTCTTTTTTTTCCCCCTTGTGGGTCTGATTATAGTATATGTTAAATAGATTGATGGGACTTTGTTTCTGGGTTCTTTTCGAGGATCACTGCCCTGTTCAAGTTTCTTGGTTCAGATAGGTTTGTACAATGAATATCTTGGATGATACTTGTCATAGAGGTATATTTTTGTTTATTGGTATAATTCTGGCCGCAGACAAGTAGATGACACTTGAGAGCAAGAACTAGCATGTAGGCTCTTTACCCTCCATGCACTGGCCCTTAAAGATTAGCATTGGCACCAGCCCTTATGGAGTAGCTGGGGAAGCTCTAATGTGATGTGCTGAAGTCTCTGCAGGGTGTGAGAAGGCTACACTGGCTCCACATTTTAAGTAGACAAGAATGTAATCTAATACCCTATCTCACCCCTTTCCCAGTGATCATGACTCTCCATTCAGATACACACTATTGTATAATTTCAGACCACAGAGTAACTGAGAGCCACAGAAAACACTAGTCCCATGGACTTATGCAGGAGTGGTTGTAGGGTAGAATCTCTTCACTCAGCAGACAGCTTTATGGCTTGCCTTTTTTCTAGTGTGGTAATGCTGTTGCTTTGTGTACAAAGAGGGAGGGATTCTGCTTTTCTGCCCACGTAGGTAGGTGTCAGTTGTGCTGTTAGCTGTTTGGGTTGGCCTGATGTTCAGCCCAGTGGGGGAAGTAGAGGTTTGTCCAGGTACCAGCAGTGTTGTACTGAGATAGGTAATTCTCTAATCCCCAGGTCACTAGATGGCCCACTGGATGGAGTACAAGTCCGAAAAAGGCTGGATCAGGATTGGGTCAACCCAGGGTCCAGGTTTTTTTTTTTTTCTTTTTTGAGAAAACAGGATTTATTGAGAGGACAGAAAAGCTTCCGGAGCAGGAAGGGATCCCAGGGGCTTGCCCTGGTCAAGGTTTCGGCTATAACAGAGATAGGTGAACTGGTCCCTTGTTCACTGGCAGAACACTCAAACGGGGACAGGCAAAAATGCTCATATTTAAGATCCCACAGCAGATCACAGGCCTGTGTATGCTGTGCCACAGCTGAAATGGTCAGGTAGGAGTAGAGTGGCTGTGCTCTGAACCTTTACTGAGGAAGGCAGGACCCCTCCGCTGGAGCAATGGAGATTGGCAGCTGTGGGGCATGTGGCCTGTTGGCACTTTCCTCCCACAGAAGTGGCACTGAATTTTTCTGTTGAGGTCACATGAAAGTGCCTAACCTTCCTGTTTCCTTCTTGGCCCATCAGTGGCAGGGGCGGGGGCAGCTCTGGTGGAGGTCACAAAGAACTCGTCTGCAGCCTCTGGGAGTTGGCACCATCTAGGAGTTGAGCTGAGGCTGTAGTGTTCAAGAGAAGGTGCACCATGGGCCTGTTGCCAAAGCAGATAAGACCCACCTGCCATGAAGCTGTGGAGATGGGAGGTTACGTCGTATGCAGATTGCCCAATCCCCTGCATTATGGCTGTTGTGTCCATCATAGGGTGCACAAAATTAGCCCATTTCCTTGTTTGTTCCTAACCACTGGGTGACAGGGACAGAAATGTTGGTGACTGTGAAGGGCCCAGTAGCAACCTCTGGGAGTTTGGACTTCTGAGGAGTGTCAAGCCACAACCACAGTGTTCAGACGGGGTGGGCAGCTGTACTGAACAAGGAGTTTGGTGTAAAAGCAGGCAAGCCCTGCCTGGCAAGGAGCCACAGAAACAGGGGTTGTGTAATGTGCAGACTACCCTCTCCTCTTCGTTATGGCTATGGTGTCCATCCTGTGGCACAAAAAAGTGACCCACCTACCTGTTTCCTCCCTGGCCCATGGGAACCTGGGGCAGAAGCCATAGTGACATGCTATGGAGGGGCTGTCAGTAGTTTATGGGAGTTAGTGTCCCACAGGAATTGAACCATGACTGAATTGTTCAGGTAGGGGCAAGACAAATATTCTGTAGGCCTGTCCCTGAAGAGAGAAAGCCCCCTTTAGTGGAGGTGGAGGAGGGGCTGTGCATTGTCCACTGGTGACTTTCTACCATGGCTACAGTATCTGTTCTGGGAACACTCAAAAGTGCCCAGCCTCCCTCCCTGGCAGGAAAATGGCAGCCAGTGCTGAGCGGCTTGGGGAACAAAAGTCCACTGGATTTCATGTGAGTTCCAGCAGTGTATCTATTTGGTCTCCAGGCAGTTCCATACATCAGTCTCGAGATTGGGGGGAGAAGTCATGGGGCCTCTCCTGTGATGGTGGAGGTGTGTAACTATGGGTGGAACTGTGTAACTATGGGTCTCTCATTCATTCCCTACCCCATGTTAGAAAGCCTCTCCTAGTTCTGTGCAGGTCCTTGCACAGCAGGCCACCAAACTTTGCTCTCTTCTGCTCTCCATAGTTGCCATCACTTCTTTGGTAAACTTCAGCATGCTCCATTAGACCATCTATTAAATGGCTAATATTCACTTCCTATTTTTTATTCCTCTCAGTGAGAGGGGTGCCCACTAGCTGCTTTTAGTCAGCCACGTTGAACTGAAATCTACTCTGCTGTTTATTTGTACTCTTGTTGCTGTATTGTTATTTTTATTTATTTTTTCTTACATTTTCAACCCATGGTTAGTTGAATCCACAGACATAGAAGACGCAGACACCGAGGGCCTGTGTATATTAACATGCTAATAATAGTCACCTCTGGATAATAAGAAGAAAAGTACATTTCCTCTTTTAGAATTTTCTGAGTCTTTCTTCCAAGCTTATACCAATTATTTTGCATACAATAACTAATAATATTTTATATTATTTATGTAGTGTTTCATTGTTTTACAATGTATTGACTCTTTATTCCTAGCCAAATCTAGAATTATCATGTAATAGATACCATTTGATGCTGCTAACAAGCTCAAATACATTCTCATTCTTAAAAAATACTCCTCTATTCCATGTTAATATTACATTATGCTGTCATCCTTACCACAATGAATTGGACCAAGGTGAATACTGCACAAAACTTGCACCAGTTAGATCATCTCTCTCTAGAATTTGGAATAAAAAATGTGATTATTCATTTTTAGTCTTGTCACTTGAATTGAGGTGAAATGAACCTGTGAACAGCGGGACTGGTAAGATTGTTTACATGCAATCTGAAGCAAAGAAAGGTTTTCTGTAGTGAGAGAAAGCAGAATGAAAAGGAAAGTGATGTCAGTAAAAATGGCACAGTATAGATCTCTGAAAATTCAATTCTCTTTCAAAACAATGAGAATACTGGCAAAAGAAACTCCTGGCAAAACCAACATTTTAAAGACTCTGACGACCAGAGTTTTACAGCAGTCTGGGTAGTGTGTATTCAATTTAAAAAATTGCTGAATCCCAGGTAAAAACAGAGAGCTTTGTAATTTTTTTTAATTGTGGGGTACAATTCAGAGTTAAGTATATAAATACTCATTGTGCAGGTACCCTTGTTGATGAGGTGTGCCCCCCTTCCCCAGGCAGATTTCGACTACTGTCAGTCCCACCTCCCCTACCCCGCCCCCAGTTTCCCGGTACTGTCAATCCTTTTATTATGGTATTATGATAGTTGTTCAAGGTCCACTTATGAGTGAAAACATGTAATACT
>CAUYQG010186428.1:0-24475 GCA_963574415.1 Tarsius wallacei
ACTTGGGCTGCAGGAATGAGGGAGAGGGGACAGGTATGAACGATACGAAAGAGGCAGAATTTAGATAACAGATGCTCACACACTTCTTTTTTGTTTGTTTTTTGGTTTGTTTTGAGTTGGAGTCTCACTCTGTCACCCAGACTGGAGTGCAGTGGCCGCTCCCAGCCACCACAGTCTCCACCTGCTGGGCTCCGGCAATCCTTTCGCCTCAGCCTTCCAAGTAGCTGAAACTACAGGCGCGCGCTACCAGGCCCAGCTAATTTTTTAGTGCAGAGATGAGGTCTCGCCAAGTTGCCCAGGCGGGTCTCGAACCCGTGGGCTCAGGCAATCCACTCACCTCGGCCTCCCAAGGCTTTTTAAGTAAAAATAAATTGATGAATGAATCAAGTAGTGCCAGGTCACAAAAGACAGAGTGAGCAAGATGGGGCAGTGACAAAAAGCCACAGTTAATCAACACGTGTCTGTGCCCCTAACATAGTGGCATCTGTCATTCCCTGAACGGTCTTGACGTGCCAGACACTATGCTCGATGCTTCATATTCATTATTTTGTCCAGTCCCTATAACCGTCTTATGGTGTAAGTGGTATTATCCTCATTTGACAGAGAGGAAACTGAGGCTAAGCAACTTGACCTTGGTCGCCTAACTAGACATTAGGGTGGCCAAGGCTGAAACTTGAAAACCGGTCCTCCTGCCAGTCCACTGCAGCTCCAGGCATGGTGCTGAAAGTATCTTCACTCATACCTGCGTGTGCTTTCAGCTGAGTCTCTGCAAGTCAGCACCCTATGACCCCAACACTGGCCGCAGGTGTGGGACCCTTTCTAGGAGGCCAAGGCCAAGACTGCCGTTGTCCCTTGCTAGCATCCCAACGTCTGAATCCTCTTAAGGCACGCAGGGCAGCCTGGCTACAAAAAAATTTTTTTTAAAGTGAGAAAGCAGGATTTATTGAGAGGACAGCAAAGCTCCCACAGTGGGAGAGGACCCGAGGGGGTTTCCCCCCAAAAAATCTTTAAAAATTAAAAAAGAAATTTTCCCACCTCTAAGTATACACGAGATCCAACCAGCACACAGGAATGAGAAATGCTCTTTCTGTTCTCTCTCAGGAATGTGGGTGGCAAATAAGCCGAATGAAATAAAAATAGCAACACAGTCGGCCAGACCTCCCTACCGAAAAGAACAATATTTATTTGATTAATTCTGTTCCTAAACAGCAACCCGCATTACAGACACGGAGGGTGTTTCCACGATGGAGTGTGTGTGTGTGAATGTGTGTGCATATATGCAGGCGCTCGAGTACATGTATACACACGTGTGGATAGATAAACACACACGCCCGCCACCCACAGAGAATATTTATTCATACCGATACAAGAATCAGGCTGCTCTTCTTTTTCCAAACTCTGCAAACATTAAAAATAAGTCACTTTATGTAAACGTTTTTAGCCTCTTGATTTACACTGACTCTTATGCAAGCAGAGCAGCACATTTTTGAAGGTCCCTCATTTAGCCACAGGAGAGGGGTTATGGATACATGGTGGGCCACCCCACAATGCACCACGAAAGCAATGACCCACGCGGTGGTGCCTGCCTGCAATCCCAGCACTTTGGGAGGTAAAGGAGGGAGGGTTGCTTGAGCCCAGGAGTTCAAGTTAGTGCCACTGTACTCTAGCCTGGGTGACAGAGCAAGAACGCGTCTCCAAAAGAAAAAAAAAAAGAAAAGCAAGGGCATAGTTTGTTGCCATTGTATTTCTCAAGACTCTCTTCCCCCAGGGTCCTACAGTCCCACAAGCAGATCCACCTACCATGTCTTTCCCGTCCTTATCCATCTTGCTGGTGCACTGTGATCCCCTGACCATGACAGAGCAGGGGATCCAACCTGATTTCGGCTCTAAGGGATGCTATCTGTAATCACAGATGCCTTTGATTTCTGCACAAAGTGACACCGCACTCTCTGCTTTTCGCCTGCTGCTCCTTCTTCCTTCCCATCTCTGCCAGCTCAACCCCTGCAGAGCCTCCAAGGAGGTTTGCATGGCTGTCAGGGGTCTAGCTCCCTCCCTCCCATCCCTTGCATTTGCCAGCACAGCTGGATTGACTTCTGGCAGATGTTCCCGAGGCCCCTTGTACTGAGATGAGCGAGGGGTGGCTGAATGCACCCACCCCCTCTGAGGGATGAAACAGATTTCACCATGGCCCTGTGGGGCTGCCCAGTTCCTTGAAGGCTGGATGTGGGAGGGAAGGGGAAGGAATTCTCCCATTTGCCTCTGTCATTTGGCCTTTCCATCTGGGGTGGGAGGGAAGGCACTGGCTGGTGAAGCAGAGAGTTCCGCTCCAGGTTAGGTTGCAAGCATCAGAGTTTCACTTATTCTCAGAGAAGCTTAATGGGCCCCCGCTCTTAATGACATTCAAGAAATGTTGAACAAGCATGGTTTGTCCTTTTGGGGGTATTCTGAACTTTCAGGGCATGGGTCCCTGGAGGAAGAAATTACCTTCCCTGGGAAAACAAAGAATTCCATAGAAGCCATTCAGCCTAGCTGAATTCACCACAGGACAGAGCTTGCCATCACTTAATAAGACCTCTATTGTGTGTCTGATGAAAACATACGGGGAATGTTCTTCCTCAGCGAGCCAGTAATTTAGGAAGTTTGTAGTTTCTAAGCGGTCTCACTCCTTTGGTAAGAACAAAGTGCAATTTTTTTCTCTTTTAATTTTTTTTTATTTTAAAGATGTGGGCTACAATTCAGGGTTAGGTATACAAATGCTTACTATGCAGGTATGCTTGTTGATGAGGTGTGCCCCCGCCCTTCCCCAGGCAGATTCCTACTACTGCCAATCCCACTTCCTTGCTCTCCTCCCAGCAGTTTCCCGCTACTGCCAATACAAAGTGCTATTTTTGATGGAGTAAGAAGACATGAAACAAACTAAAATTTTCATTTTAACAAAATAAGATCTCTTGTTAGAAGTTTGACCTCTACCTATTGAAACGTGTTCTCAAGCTTCCGTAGAGAAAAACTTAGTAGCCTCAGAGCTTTAGGGGCTGATCACCACTTGGTATCCTACTTGTCACTGACTCTTAGGCCTACGGGGTGGCCACTGTGCTTCCCCACTAGAGAGACCGAAACTTGGAGAGGTTAGTGACTTGCCCAGCATTACATGGTTGATACTTGGCAGAGCGAGTATGTGGACTAAGGCTGCATCTTACCAAGATCTGTCATTTGATTCTTATCAACAGGCCTTGGAATCCTGCTTTTCCTTTATGCCAGGGACCAGAAAACTATGGCCCCTGGAACAAATCCAGGCCACACCTTGTCTCTGCATGGCCCATAAGCTAAGAATGGTTTTTATATTTCTAAATAGCTGATAAAAAAATCAAAAGAAGAATACAATTTTATGACACATGACTACTATATAAAATTCAGATTTCGGTGTTCATAAGAAAAGTGGTTTTTTTAAAAAAAGAAATTAATTTGGGGTCTTACTCTCAGGCTGGAGTGCACTGCAGCCCCAACCTCCTGGGCTCAGGCAATCTTCTTGTCTCAGCCTCCTGAGTAGCTGGGACTACAAACGTGAGTCATCATGCTTGGCTGAATTTTTTACTTTTTGTAGAGACAGGGTCTCACTATGTTGTTAGGCTGGTCTTGAACTCCTGAATTCAAGACTCTCACCTCAGCTTTCCAAAGTGCTGGGATTACAGGTATGAGCCACCACATACAGCCAATAAGAAAGTTATATTGGAATACAGTCACACGCTCTTGTTGATGCATTATCACAGCAGAGTTGAGAGACTGTGACAGAGACTATATAGTATCAGGATCTTTCCAGAATAGTGTGCTGATCTCACTCTGCACCAGGCCAATTCCATGACCAGTAAGACTGTCTAGTTTTAAAGCCCATGTGGTTATAAATAGGTCTCTGAGCTGCCTTTCCAAAATTGACCTGGCGATCAAGAGTCTGATACTCTCCTATCTTAGGAGAAAAGTGATGTTCCATCAATAGGAAATCACTTGCAAAGCAAGAATGGAGTGGAGTCTGCCTGACTGCTGTCCCTTCGAACTAAACCTCTTGGCTTTCAGAATACGAGAGGAGACAAGTCCTTTTCTTTCCTTATTCTCCGATTCCCAATGAATGAACCATGAAAACAATATGAATTTTACATAAAGGAAATGTGCTTTATAGGGCTAAAGTAATATTTACTTGTTAGGGCTTCTTCCTCACTTGTTCTGCTGTTATTTTATTGTGAGGTTAGAATTTTAGACATTTTCGCAACAGAAGGCATCATATGCTATTATGGGTTTTACACTGTGTTTTGCTTTCAACACAAGAAGAAATTTATCCAAAGCATTGACAGTTTGGTGACCGCACTGGTTCAATTCAGGAGAAATAAAACAAGATATTCTTTTCTTTCACATACTTTTTGTTCCCCTTTCTGGTCTCAACTGTACATCCTAAAGACCTGAATCAGATGTGAAAAAACAACAACAACAAAAGCAAACATAAAAGTTGTTCATATCCAGATGAAGAGTCTGAAGATGGATAGTGGTGACGGTTGCATAACAGTGTGAATACACTTAATGTCACTGACCTGAAATGTACACTAAAAATTAGTGAAGATCGTAAATTTTACCTTACGTGTATTTTACCACAATTAAAAAAAAAAACTCATAGCTATAAATTTTGGAAAAGATAATTAATTTCAAAAGCTTTAAAGGCTATTTTTATATATAAGCCCTTTAATGAAACGAAAAAAAAAATTCTCAGAGAAGGAGTTTTGAAAGATTTCAAGCTTTTTTGGGGGGTGGGGGGAAGCATTGGTGCATTTTCATGCCCAACTAACTCAGTTCCTTCTGTTATTGCTGTCAGTCCTGGAAATAAAAATGTTTACAATGATTCTTCCTTTAGAATAATCTCTCCCTATTAATGCAAAATGCCAAGCACTCTTACACTAGCAATAGACCCCAAAAGAGAGTAACTATGTCTGAAAAACTCTTATAACTCCAAAATCTCACACCAGTGACACCATGGGGAAAAAAACCACACCCACTGAACACCTGCTAAGATTCCTCTGCAGTGTATATACAAAAGCTGTTTAGCCATTAGGGAGTGAGTTCCAAAGAAAGAGAAGACCACAACAGAAACCTTAAATTAAAAATGTATATATGGGCAGGAGTGCCACCCTTAATGAAAAGTCTTCCTCTTCAATCATTATGCTGTAAAGTTAGCATAAGGATAAGGATGTGACCTAACATCTTATTTGATTTATGTGCATTTGCAAATGTTTCCCATAGATTAATGAGTTAACACCCCTGAAGTGTGTGCTGTGAGCACTCTGGTACTTTCCATCCGTTCTCCAGCACAGAGGTACTGCACGGCAGGATTTCTGAAGGCTCTACTGTTTGGAGTAAGCATATACGATAACAAGAGCTGCTTGCAGCCCAGGCCTGGCTGCAACAGGGTCAAAAATCTAAATGCCAACTGACGATTACACTGGTCGTGTCAAGTGAAGCCAATGACAAAGGAACAGCTATGCTTTGTGTCTCTTGGTGCCTGCAGCAATAACAGTCACTGTAGGCCAGCAATGGTGATCCAGTGCACAGCAGCATGGGATGAAGCTGACATCAACTTAATCAAATGACCACTGTCTTGTCTTCTATATACAAACCCTGTATGCCCTTCCCCCCAACATGCACACAAATGCTTTGCTTCTTATGCTTGAATGTCTGGGCTTTCAAGAAAAGAGAATACCCTAAAAATGACCCTATAAGTGTGGGCACTGTGGATGTGTTGCTAGGTTGTAGCAGGCCAGTCTCTACAGAAAACATTAATGCAAATGGATGGCCCTAAGCAAACTGCGCTCCTAAAAGGGGGTTTGTCAGGCCACTAGATTTTAAAATAAAGTAAAATTATAAAATAAAATAAAATACAAGAACTGTTCTAATTCATTGCCATTATTTAAAATTTTGAAGAATTCACCTGCAATGTTGGAGTTCCAATTTCTTTTGGATTTAGAAACACTGGCCCTCTGTGCCTACAATAAAACCCCCCTTAGCTGGAGTTGCATGGTGGATGTCCCCACAGCTTCCTATTTCTCTCTACCTGTTTCCTAATTCATATTTGCTACCTGCCTGGCCTCCATAGGCTTTGGGTTTGGTTCTTGTAATCATACTTATTAAACTGCTTGAGGGTAGTGGTCATGTCTTTTGAGTTACCCTAGCACTTTATGTTGGCTCTTTATCATTATCTTGAGTCACTCAACAATGTGCATTATGAGTATTTCATGGGCTCAGGTAGCTGAAATGACTTGACCATGGTCCCACAGCCAGAGACTGCTGAGAGAGGGATAGAAACACAGCTCTTAGAGCTGGAAGCCCTTGGAAATCATCTAGCTGCTGTAGACCATCAGAACCCACTTGAGTAAGTATGTCCTTGAGCAAAAATCAACCTCAAATGGATTTCCTCAGTAGAGGCCGTACTATGGTCTGACGGATGGTGCCCCCTCAAGTCAATATGTTGGAACCTATTGCCCAATATAAGAGCATTAACAGATGGGACATTTGGGGAGTGATTAAGTTATGAAGGTTCTGACTTTGTGAATGGATTGGTGTCCTTATAAATGACACTTGAAAGAACTCCTTTGCCCTTCCACCATGTAAGAATGCAGCAGGAAGTCACCTTTTTTTTTTTTTTTAAAGAAACAAGGTCTCACTCTGTGACCCAGGCTGGCGTGCAGTGGTGTGATCATAGCTCACAGCACCTTTGATATCCGGGGATCAAGCAATCCTCCTGCCTCAGCCTCCCAAGTAGCTGGGATTACAGGCAGGCACATCCAGCTAATTTTAAAAATTTTTGTAGAGAAGAGGTCTCTATGTTGCTTAGGCTGGTTTTGAACTCCTGGGCTCAAGCAGTTCTCCTGTCTTAGCCTCCCAAAGTGCTGAGATTACAGGCAAGACCCACTGCACCTGGCCTGGAAAGCCACCATCTTTGAAACAGAAAGCAAGCCTTCACTAGACAACACATCTTTTGATGCCTTGATCTTGGACTTCCTAGATTCCAGAACTGTAAGTAACACATTTCTGTTGCTTATAAATTACCCAGTTTAAGATAATTTGTTATAGTAGCTCAAATGGACTAAGATGGGCTGCATCTGGGTTTTGGAGTCAGATTGTGTGTGCTCAGCTCAGTTCCATAGAGTTGTGTGAAACTGAACAAGTTACTATACCTCCTTGTCTGATTTTCTTCCTCTCTCAAATGGAGATTAAAAACAGTATTTAGGCTGGGCGTGGTGGCTCACGCCTATAATCCCAGCACTTTCGGGGGCTGAGGTGAGAGGATTGCCTGAGCCCATAGGTTTGAGACCAGTCTGGGCAACATGGCGAGACCTTGTCTCTACAATAAATAAAAAAATTAGCGGGCGTGGTGGCACGTGCCTGTAGTTCCAGCTACTCGGAAGGCTGAGGCAGACGGATAGCCTGAGCCCAGCAGGACAAGGCTGCAGTGGCCATGAGTATGCCACTGCACTCTAGCCCAGGTGACAGAGTGAGACTCCAACTCAAAAAACAAACAAACAAACAAGCAAACAAAAAAACCCAGTGTTTATCTCATAGAACTGTGTGCAGATCAAATGAGGTAACACATAAACACATTTCCCATGGCACCTATCTCATAGCATTACTAAAAAATGTATTCTATCATTGCAGCCTCTGAAGCTGAACAAATCAAATGAAAAAAACACATAGATATTCCAGGCCACTGAAAGTTCTTCTATGCTAAAGTATTTTAATAAGACATAGACATAAATCTTACCATCAAAATCTGTCTTAAAATTATGCTATTAGAAACAAATGAAGTAAAAGAAAAGGTGGTGACAATCTATGTCATTCTGGATCTAATGCACCAGAACTAGAGGGAATCTAAACCTTCCCTAATCCAATGGATTGGATACTTATTTTAGCAGCAGAAACCATTGCTTCTAATGTAACCTTCCACAGAAGCCACTAATGGGAGAGATGTGACTGTGGGCTGAAGAGTAGGCGAGGTCCCTGAACTGGGATCTGGTTTCAAATGTACATTATGGAACCTGTGTGCTGAGGACCGTGGTTTGGTAACCACCAGTCTTGGCTATGTCCTCTCATTTTGCCAGTGGGAAAATTAAGACCATTCACATGTCTACACAGATAAGAAGGCCCATGCTGAGGATCAGCATCCTGTATCCTCAGCACTTAGTCATGTGCCTGGCACACAGTGCCCTGGTGGTACTGAGGTTTATGTGATGGGTGCCCTAGCTGCATGGGTGAGGTGCCAGGCTCAAGAGGCACAGTCTCAAGAGATGGGCTTCCAGGATATGGGATAATGGCTGCCGGCATGGGGTGACATAAACACCATGATGGTCTAGACAGAGTGTTGAGTATAGGGGTGATGCTGGGGGAAGGAATAGGATGGGAGTCATTAACCTAAGCTTAGGGCAATGAAGGAAGAGGAAGCAGATGCCGTCTAAAAAATCAAGGTGATGCGGCCACTCTCACCTTTTGAGTTGGAGTCTCACTCTGTCACCCAGGCTGGAGTGCATTGGCATGCTTACAGCCACCCCAAAGTCAACCTGCTGGGCTCCAGCAATCCTTCTGCCTCAGCCTTCCAAGTAGCCGAAACTACAGGCGTGTGCTACCATGCCCAGCTAATTTTTGATTTATTGTAGAGATAAGATCTCGCCAAGTTGCCTGGGCTCATCTCAAACCCACAGGACCAGGCGATCCACTTGTCTTGGCCTCCCAAATTGCTGGGATTACAGGCTGAGCCACCGAGCCCGGTCAGGCCCAGGTATCTTATTGAACTCCAATCCTGTCCAGAAATTTAGGCACAGCTGGTATTAGTTTCAAAGTGTAATATCTGGACCACCTGCACCAGAATTACCTGGGTGCATATTAGTTCACCAGTCCCATCCCAGACCTACCGAATCAGAATTTCTTTTCATTGAACCCCATGCATCCTGTCCTTCACAAGCTCCCGAAATGCTCTTGTGCAGAAAGACGTTTGAGAAGTGCTGCACTCAGTCTCACTGGGACTGCCTCACGGTGCCACATGAGAGCCATCTGGAAAGCTTCACTTTACCTGGGCCCTGCCCTGGGAGATTTTGCTTTAAAAGGTCTGAGTTGCATCCTGCGAACTGGTCATTCACTGACTCACCCAGAGCAACCTCCAGCCCCGCAAATTTCATTCTTGACAAGCGCCTTGTACAGGTGTACCATTTATTATCTTTTATATCCTATTTCAATTATACCTTTTCTAAGTTTAGTTATGTTTAGGTACACAAATACAATGTGTTACAGTTACCCACAGTATTCACTACAGTAACATGCCGTACAGGTTTGTGGCCTAGAAGTGATAGGCTATGGCAAAAAACTTAGATGGTAGTAGGCTGTACCATCTAGGTGTGTGTAAGTACACTCTAGGATGTTCACACAGGGATGAAATTGTCTAATGACACATTTCCCAGAATGTATGGTCATCGTCAAGTGACATATGACTGTACTTCAGTAGAAAGAGCAGGTTTTCAGAGTGGCGAAAGCTGATTACTACGAATTGAAAGGGAAGTGAGAAAGTGGAGACAGTTGGCTCGATCGACTTCTTTCAAGGAAGAGGAAGAAGAAGAAACCACACCAAGGCAATGGAAGTTTTCACTGAGGCAGGGGATTTCTGGAGCAATGAGCACTTTGGAGAGGTGGCAGACTTGAGCTATAGGATGCAAAAAATGAGAGAAGTAAGGGAAATGCAGAGGTCAAAAGAAAAAAAAACTTCACTAGTTTAAAAATTTCAGTCTCTGTAGTGGTTGGTTTAAAAGTATGTCCAAAAATTATTTAACATTCTTATCTTCAAGAAATAGAGCTTAATTCCCCTTCTCTTTAGCGTGGATTGGATTTAGTAACCCACTTCTATTGAATTGAAAGTAGGGGGAAGGATGGGTTATCACTTCTGACTCTAGCCTGCAAAAGACATGGTGGCTTCCATCTTGGTTGCCCTCTCTGGGAGCAGGGCATCTGAGAGCAGCAAGCAGGGCCCTAACATGTATACAGTGAAGGGTATTTGTCTCTGAGGAAGGGACAATTAAACTGAGACTTGAAAGATGAGTAGGACTTAGGAGGACACGAAGACCAAGGGACTTGCACATGCAATGGGCTGGGGATGAAAGGACATGGCCCATTAAAGGAGTCCTTAGGTTCCCTTGGGAGAAGTTTGCATATCTCTTTCTTCTTCCAGATCTACCTGCATGCATTTATTCTTACCTGTTGACCCAGGTACACTCAGATTCACAATGTATTAGGGATCGATTGCAATAATAGCACCAATACTAGAACTAATATTGATTAGTACTATGTTCCAGTACTACGTATGGCTTAACTGGCTTTGCTGGTGGTTTGTCTGTATGAGTCTTTATGTATAAAATTATTTCATAGGAAGGAGCGCTCCTAGGACCACACAAGTGGCCACACAAAGTCCCTAGGCTAGGGGTTGCCTGTAACCTGCCTTATCTTCCTGTTTTTATTGTAGTGGGGCAGGTGGTTGACAGGAGAAGTTATAGTGTTATATTTCAGTAAGTAAATCCTTCCTTTATTCAAATCCCAAGTAATACTCACTTGACATTTTTGGAGCTAAAAAATTGAATCTTATCTGGCTGGGAAATTTGAACTAGTCTAGCCGAAATTTGGCAGGCTTGTATGTGGGCACCAAGCCATACTGACTATTTACATTTTCATACAAATGCTCATGTAGATGATTTAATCCCTGCAGTGATTGACATTCCGCAGCAATTTCCAACACTGAAGAGAACAGTTAAATAAAAAGCGCAATTACTATTTGGTGGCCCAGAGACCAACAGCACTCCTGAGATATTGAGCAGCTCCTGAGATGGAGGTTCTTATGCAAAATTTAGGGAGAAATGCTGAGTAGGTGGTTTTGAGTTTTATCTATTCTTCATCTGTAAAGTGGGGGAGAAGTGGCTTAGCAAAGTGAGGCAAACCATAGAACTAAATGGAAATGTATCATTGAGGCAGCACGGAGATGGACATATCTGGCAGCCATCGATGACAGAAATGGGTGTGTATTAGAGTATCAGAAGAGTACTCTTGAGGATAGAACTTCTGATGCAGTGGTGTCTGACAGAATGTCCCACAATTATGAAAATGTTGAGTATCTGTGATAACTAATAAAACAGCCACTAGACACATGGCTTTTAAGCATTTAACATGTGACTAGTAAGATTAAGAAACTAATGTTTACTTCATTAATTTTAATTCATTTCATTAAATAGCTACAAGTGGCTAGTAGCTACTGTATTGTACTGTATTATACATCCAATATAGTAATGGGTTGAAGGGTGTCATTCTTTTTCTTTTTTTTTTTTTCAGTCAGAGTTGCACTCTGTGGCCCACGCTGTAGTGCAGTGGCACATTCACAGCCTCCACAGCCTTGACCTGCTGGGCTCAGGCGATCCTTCCGCCTCAGCCTTCCAAGTAGCTGGAACTACAGGAGTGCACTACCACGCCCTGCTAATTTTTTTATTTATTGTAGAGACGAGGTCTCACTAAGTTGCCCAGGCTGGTCTCGAACCCGTAGGCTCAGGCAATCCTCTCGCCTCGCCTCCCAAAGTGCTGGGATTACAGGCTTGAGCTACCACGCCTAGTCCAAGGGTGTCATTCTTTAAAACTGTGAGCTTCTTGAAGAATGAAGCTCTACCTTATTTGACTGTTACTCTGGTGCTCAGCACGGTGTCTGACATACAATAGGTTTTCAAAAAATCCTTATTAGCAGGTACTCAGGAGCAGAAGACAACTAACTTATAATAGAGAAGATAGATTGTATAAGACTGTGTAGTCATATAAAGGAAAGGAAATCAGTTTATAAAAGGAATACCTGCACTCACAGTTTACTGCAGCACCATTCACAATAGCAAAGCTAAGTGTCCAGCAAGGGATGATTGGACTAAGAAAATATGGCATATTCATAACCTGGAATACTATTTGGCCATGACAAAGAAGGAAATCGTGTCATTTATAGCAACATGGAAGGAGGTTGTTATGTTAAGTGAAACAAGCGAGACACAGACAAATTTCACATGCTTTTACTCATGGGAGCTAAAATAGTAGACCTCACGTAGGTAGAGAATAGAAAGACAGATACTAGAGGCTGGGAATGGTGTGTCACTTGGCAGGAGAGGACGAAGAGAAATTGGTCAATGAGCACAAACTTACAGTTAGATAGAAGGAATAAGTTCCAATGTCCAACTGCAGAGTATGGTGACTATAGTTAGCAACACTGTATTGTATATTTCAAAGTAGCTAGAAATGTTCTCAACACACAGAAATGATAAATACTCAAGGTGATGGATACCCCAGATACCCTGCCTTGATTGTTATACATTCTATGCATGTAACAAAATATCTCATGTACCCCATACATATGTAAAATAATGTGTATCAATTTTTAAAATAAGACTGTATAGTCAGTATTTCTCAAAGGGTATTTCAATGAGCCTTAGACCCACAAAATGTTCTATAGTAAAAGGATTCTCTGAGCAAATAAATGCTGCACATTCTATGCCTGGCTTGGAGAGTTAGAATGCACATTAGTGTATAGAAGAAACTTGAAAAGCTTTATTAGCTCACTGGTTTCCATAGTTATTTGACTATGTGACCCTCTTTTCATATAAAACATTTTGATATCCCTTAGAATTAGTAGATTCCGAAAAAATACTTTGGGAGATGCAACAGTAATGGCAGGGGAGACCTTAATTTCAGCACATAGTCAGCAGGTAATAAATGTTTTCTGAATGGTCTAGAAGGTACTGTTTTCCTGCCAAAATCAGAAGAAGTATGTCAACTATTCTCATGTAGCAAAAGTCATGAGAGAAGGCAGTAGTGTAGCCTGTAATTCCGGGAATTCCCAGGCTGCTATAGTGGGTATACCTGCAGAACTGGAAGATAATACAACATCTAAGAATTAGATGCAATAGCAAATTGGAACAGAAGTAATGAGAGTTATGGAAACATATTGGTAGTTATTTAAGACTCTGTATTCAAAATTTTAAACCAAATGGCTAAACATGGAGAATTTGTTGACTTATAACATTGACCCCATACAAAGGAAGAACTGGTTAGAAATATGGGGTGGTATGAACCAGAAAGGAGCATGGGCCTTTGTGGATAAAAGAAGAAGAAGGATAAAATGAGAACTGCACATCTTCCTTAGTCCTTTCTGGTCTTGGGTTTTGCTAATATCTTAGTAAAAAGGAAAAGGAATTAACTCTAGACCCATACTATAGTTTCTGCTAATGTATAGATACCATTCCATGGAATAGATTAATCTCTTTTCAACACATCCCTTTTGCTCTCTTTTTAAAACTTGAGGACAGAGAAGAAAATAGAAATCTCTTCAGATTGAGTTAAGTAGAGGAAACTGGATGGGGAAAACTCTAACCAAAACCCTCAGGCAAAATAATGGTGCCCTTTCTAGAATGGTGCCAAACAAAGCCTAAAAAATGCCTGTCCCTGAGGACTGGACAGGTTACCTATGGGTAACCAGCAGACTTCATCATCTGCTTTAGAATCCTTGAGATCTGCCTACTTACAGCTGGGACTTCAAAACAGAAAACGTGCACATGGTATAAAGGTAGTATCACCTCAGTGCTTACAAAGCGGCAAAGCTTCCCATCCCAGGAGGGGCTGCCTCATACCAGGGAAAGCTTAATTGTTTAGTTCAAGCAGACCATGCACTTCCATCCACCTCCCAACCACAGAGGCAAAGAGGTCTGCAAAACCACTGGCTTGCTCCCTTGAACATTTCTGTAAAGGGGAAGAAGGCATGGCTAGAGACAGGAGAGAGAAACTCAGAGTCCTTGCTCCCATGAAGCTTCGGTCTTTGTTGGTAAGGACTTTTTGAAGCATAAGCTCTAATTTTTCTGGTTATAAAAGTCATACATGTTTATGATAGAAAACCTAGAAAGCCCAAAAAGGTATATATAAAAAAATTACTCATAATTCCATTAAGAGAGGATCACTGTTGACACCTTTTGCTTATTTCTTTTCTCATCTATGGACTTATGACTAGTGATTCTCCAGTACAATTTTGAATCCTGCTTTTATTACCTAATATTATATGCTGACAATTTTCCCCATGGACATCATCTTCAACTCTAGTTGATCATATTTTAAGCCCTGAAATAAATCCAACCACATTTCAACCCTGACCAAATTAAAAATGCTCCCTGCGCCCACCAAGAGAAAAAAATAAAACAAAAAACCAACCACCTAACATTCTACAAATCAGAAGTGAAAGCTCTCTGGACATCAAAAGAGGAATAGATAGGACTGGCAGAGACATGTGGCTGTTTCTGCCACATCCCCAGTTACCCAGCACAATGCAATTCATTGAAAATAATTTCACTTCTTTGCTATTTTTCAAATTGACACTTTAGAATAAGTCTGCCAAAGCTCCTAACTGCTCCCTGGCTGGCTCTCCCTCTCATCTCTGAGCATTCAGGTTATCCCGAACAACCACCAACAGCTGATGCCACACTAAGACACAGGGACAAACACACACACACACACACACACACACACAAATAATTTGAACTGACAAAGTTCCATGAATGCAAACTCTAGCTACTCTCTGTGACAGGTACACCCCCTCTGTCGCCATGCTGGGCTTTCATCCATGAAGGGCTCTCTAAGCAAAGAGTGAAGATGGTCATCTTGAATGAATGATAACAAGGCTGGTGGCATACCATGTCAAAGATCATAATCTCAGTAAGTCAAGCTGGGGGGACTCTATTGATGATCTCTTTCACAGATGCGAAAGTGAGGCCCAGGGTCACTACATGCCTTGCCTTGTGTGGTCACTAATGTGGTAACACTAGTGGAAACGTCATTGTAAAGGCCAAACTGCCAGACTCGCAGGCTGACGCTCTTTCTTCTACTTGGGCTGTGCCCATGTTGGAACCATTTGGCTGAAAGTCAAGGAACCCGCCTGATAAGAAGAGCCCAGAGGCCTTTGTACCGAAGATGTTTCAAAAGAAAAGTGCCTTTCAAAAGCCCCACAATTGCTCTTCACTATTGGCTATTTTAGGGAGCAGCTCTGGCTCATGCAAGAGGCTCTGCTTCTTTTCACAGTACTGGCCTGGTCCTGCCATTGCAGGCCAACCTTGGCTACTGCACTCACCCAGGCATTGCTGAGGGAAGTTCAGAAATGGCCTGGCTGCTTCTTTAGGAAACATTAAGTCAGCACATTCTGGGACCTAAGTGGGCTTGTGGCTGGGCCTTTATGAGATAAGGCTTTCCAAATCTTTAGTCCTCAGATATTTAGTCCTTAAATTGTTTTTGTTTTGTTTTTTAAGTATCCTTTTTTTTTTTTGAGTTGGAGTCTCACTGTCACCCAGACTGGAGTGCAGTGGCCGCTCCCGGGCTCCGGCGATCCTTCCGCCTCAGCCTTCCAGTAGCTGGAACTACAGGCGCGCGCTACCACGCCCGGCTAATTTTTGATTTACCGTAGAGATGAGGTCTGGCAAAATTGCCCAGGCGGGTCTCGAACCCACGGGTTCGGGCAATCCACTCACCTCAGCCTCCCAAGGCGTGGGATTACAGGCTGAGCCACCGAGCCCGGCTGACACCTTCACATTTGAGGGTTGGGAAGTATGCTCTGATGTGACAAAACTACAGTAATGAGGGATGGAGAGGAACATCGCTAAGAGGTTGAGAAACTGTCTACCACATCTGCTTGAAGTCATGGTAACAAGGGTGAGGAAGTGAAATAATAAAAATAAATAATAAAGTGTGACGAATCGATAGAACATCTAGAACTCCAAGAAACAAAGCAATTGTTGAAAATGCTTGTGTGAAGACGGAAATAATAGACACTGGGGATACTAAAAGAAGAGGTAGGGATGGGCTAAGAGTTGTTACCTATTGGTATAATGCTCACTATCTGGGGAATGGGTCACCTGAAGCCAAATCACCACCACTACACAATATATCCATGTGACAAACATGCATTTGTAGCCCCTGAATCTAAAATAAAAATATATTTTAAAAATTCAGAAACTGTGGGTATGTATCTTGTACATGGTAAGAACTCAATGATGGGATGGGATGGCTGAGAAGTAAGAATAAAGAGGACTGGGGTTGTGTGTGTGTGTACGTAACACTCTCCCATATGAAGTTTCACTTCCCTCCCATTTTCCCTCTTCCTCAACCATGCAATAGTGGTGGGTGTGTGGTTGGGACCAGGGTGGAGGAAAGAAGGAAAACTCAAAAATCTAGAGACACGTCACAAGTGCTGCCCCAAGTGTGTCTCATAGATCCTGATCTCTACAAGATGTTAATGAGTGAGAACAAAATAAAAAAGTCCAGTGGTCAAATGCAGTTGAATTGGGTGCACACAAAATCAAGCCAGTTGTCTTTACTGGATACCTTCTCAAGGCTTTTAATCTGTGATTGAACACTGTGAATCTTCAAGGGTGGAAATGATGTAGTATTTTATAAACTAATTTGACCAAGGACAGAGGTCTATTTTCACTGAGTGGCATCTCAGGACTGGCACCTTGAGGAGGTCCTATGACAAACACATAAACTTTTAAAAAAAATTTTTAAAGAGGTGGGGTACAATTCAGGGTCAAGTATACAAATGGTCATTGTACAGGTCAAGTTTGGGCCTCACTTTAGTCCCCACTTCACCTGGATTGAGATCAGGTACCCTTATTGATGAAGTGTGCCCCCCCGCCCCCGACAGTTTCCCACTACTGCCAATCCCTTATAGTATTATGGTAAATGTTCTGGGTCCACTTATGTATAGTATTATGGTAAATGTTCTGGGTCCGCTTATGTGGCACTCAGTTCTTTGTTTCTGTGATAGATCACTTCCATCCAAGTTGCTGTGAAGTTCATAATTTTGTCCCTCCTTATGGCTGTGAAATAGTCTATTGTGTATCTATACCACATTTTTTAAATCCAGTCATGGCAAACACTTATCCTCAGATCTCTCCCTTTTGCTTTACTTTCCCGCTCACTGAACTAACTCCACCCAAGAGGAGAAGAGATGAAGTGCTGGAAAATAGCAATTCAAATTTGTGGGTAATTGTCACTAGTCACTCCCATAAAAGTGTGGTTTGGGAACCAGCAGCATTGACATCGACTGGGAGCAAAGTGAACATCCTCTCAGACATACTGAATCAGAATTTGCATTTTAGCAATATTCCCAGGTGATGTGTGTGCACATTAAAGTTTGAGATGCAGACTGAGGATACTTGGTACTAGGAACTAATCTCAATATTCTGATTTGGTGTATCTGGGGTGAGGCCAAAGTATGCACATTTTAAATTACTGCCTCCAGGAAACTCTGATTCAGGTGTGTGTGCTCTTACTGAGTCTACACTGATTTAAATGAAGCGCTTCTATTGTCCAAGGGCCCTGCTGTAAGGTAAAAGAACAGCACTGGGGCAAAGTGTGGTTTCACAGCAGCTCCTCTACAAACTAGGTGATATAATCACCTTTGTTGTTAGAAATAAGGATATGGGGCCACTGAGAGACAACGGGAAGGGCCTGGACCAAGGTCACCCAGGGGTCAGCAGGTGCATTCGGGTGAACAAGCCCCTCCCGTCTGTCCTCCCCACTTTGCCAATCTCTCTCCTTCTGCTCTAATCAGCTCTCCATTCACAGCTTCTGCATTGCCAACAGCCTCCACTGAATCTGCTTTTGTTTTTAGTGAAAGGCCAACAAAACACTGCTGGCTATTTGTGCTTGCTAATGATAATTCTGATTAGCTCAATTCTGTCAGCTGACTCTTAGGCTGCCAAGGGCCAACAGCAGCCTGCTTATTCAATCAGAACCTGGCCCATTTTCTAATTACCAGCATCATTTGGGCTGTTTCCTCCAACTGTGAGCTTGCTTGGGTTCAAGGCATCTTCAGCTGTTGCATTTACATGAGAAATGGATGATCTGTCACGTCTGTGTCTGTGTGCCAGCTCCCCCTCTCTGTTGGAGATCCAGTGAAGTGGCATGTGTTTCCCTGGATTCCTAGGCTGCCGGCCCAAGAGCTCACCAGCGGTCCCAATGGGAGCCATGAGGCAAGCCCCTGGGGTGGATGGACGTGCTGACCTTCACTGGACTGTCCTGAGTGACCTCTTCCCAGCTTCTGAAATCCAAATTGGATTCCAACTCAGAGGCCGGATAGGGTGACCAACTATCCCAGTATGCCTAGGACCAAAGGTTTTCCCATGATATGAAGCTTTCAGTGTTAAAATAGGGAGGGTTGGTCACCCTACAACGGCACACCAGGAAACAGGCAGTATGTGAGCATCTAACTTTTTACGAGTGATCTATCTAAAATCTGGAAGAGAGAATGAAAGTTCATCTTTCTCGGTTAGGCCTAAAGCTTATCATGTATCCCTTTGCTGCTCTGTGCCTTATTTTGCTTTTAATCTGTTGTGTATCCAATAGGGTGCAGCATTATTTCCAACACAGAAATGGATAAGTGAATGTCTGTAGGCGCATTCTGAGATGAGTGTGGTATTACGGTAATATGGTATTCTGTATAATCCCTTTGAATGGAGGTGCATCATCCTTAAAGTACTCCTTCCAATTCAAAAACATATTAGGCACTTCTTATGTGCTACGTTCCATGGGCAATGCAGGCATATGTCGTGTATATTCCCAGCCCTCAAAGAGTTGACGACCCCATGAATGTGACTGATACAAATACAATGAATTACATCTGCTACAAGGCTACCTAGGGGATCAACCACTAAGATAGAAAAGAGGTTATGAGAGCTGAGGAAAGGAGAATTAGGGCGCTTACACTATGGGCCAGCTATTATGCAATCATTACCACGTTTAACAGCTGACATTTCTTTTTTTTTTTTGAGTTGGAGTCTCACTCTATCACTCAGGCTGGAGTGCAGTGGCACACATGCTCACGGCCACCCCAGTGTCAACCTGCTGGGCTCCAGCGATCCTTCCAAGTACCCAGAACTTCAGGCATGCACTACAGTACCCGGCTAATATTTTTAAAAATGTATTATAGAGATGAGGTCTCATCAAGTTGCCTGGGCTGGTCTTGAACCCACAGGTTCAGGCAATCCACTCACCTTGGCCTCCCAAAATGCTGGGATTACAGGCTGAGTCACTGATCCCAGCTACATTTCTTAAGCACTTTCCGTGTGACTAACCCATTTAATTTTTTCAACTCTATTATTATACCAGTCCATGAATGGGGCTTTTAAAAGCTTTGTATCTTGTTCAAGTTTGCAAATTAGTAAATGAAGAGTCCTGGCTTGGAACCCAGAGAGCCCGAGTCTTGTCTTATGTGCTGTATGATACTGACTCTCCTACTCTTGTGGAGTGCTGGATGGATTCTCAACACAACCTGTGTAGTGGATGCTCAGTCACCATCAGACAAAAGCAACCCAAAGTGAGGCTGTGCATGTTAGAAGCATGGTGGAAAGAAATACAAAGTGGGGCCTCTGAGTTCTACACTGTGTAATCCCAAGGCATGACACCAGAAATGTCCCACTGGTGGTGTGGGAACTCTGGGAATGCCAATGTTCTAAGGGAAACTTGCTGGACAAATGCTGCCCTTCTGACCCCAGCTGTGTTAGATGCTAAAGAATGTACAACTAGAATGTGAAGTCAAATGCTTGACTCCTTCATCATCCTTGGAGGGCCAAAGATGGGTAACATTCCTTATTTTGTATTTTTTAGACTGCATTGTAAATTTCTCAAGAGCGTGTTTTCTTATGCACATAACTCTCTGAGCAACTTGCCTTGCACATATAGGGTACCTGACATATACAAATCAAATAAAAAATATATTGATTTTATAGTTATGCCTGATTTTAATATGTGTATTGCAACATTATTAAGAGTTGGGTATTCTAGCACTATCAGCTATGGGAAAGAAAACTCTCATTTCAGCAATAACAATCCAAAAGCCATAAACAATCCACTTTTAGTGAACACTAGATGTGCTTATTATCCTGGTCCTGATATTATATCATTATTAACCTCAGAAAATTCTCAGCTATCTATTTCTCTTACTTTATAGGCTTTGGTTTGTATAAAGCAAAGATTGCAAGATTTTTAAAAAATATAAGCTTCCAGGAAAAAAACTGAGACCTTCCTTGCTCACTTCTACTGTGTGAGCAGTGTATAATCCCTTTGAATGGCAGTGCACCACCTTTAAAGTACTGTTTCAAATTCAAAAGCATATTAGGCATTTCTTATGTACTAAGCTCCATGGGCAATACATGTTATGATGCTGTTAGTGATTCCTGGTCAATCTAGTCATAGTTTTTCTCCCAGAGCCCCAAAGAGGCTTTTATCTGGAATATTGTCTTGTTTGGGGCCTTTCTGTGACTCTGAGATTTCAAGCCAGCTCCTGGCACCGCGAGGTGGTAGAATTCTTGGAGCTCTTCCTTTAGTTATTGAAAATGACTGAGTTTTTTGATGGCAAAGAAAGGCTTTCTCTACTTGCTGATTTACACTCGCTTCATCCCACAATGTTGCCTTTATGCTTCTGAGCATAAAGAAGAAATGGACTTTCAGTTCTATCCATCTGTTGTTTCTGCTCCTTTAGCTCAGTGAAATGGCAAGTGTGAATGCTTAGAGAGCCTCTTCCTCCTGGATGGACTTTGGGTTCTCTCTACCTGAACACATGCACTGAAGAGAACTGAATGAAAAACACATAGACACAGAATGATGTCTTGGTGGTTTCTTCCCATCTCATTTACATGGCCCCTGTTCACTCTTTCCTCTGTCCTTGACATTTTCTGAAATTCACTTTATCAATGGTTTCAGTTGTTTAACTTCCTTGAGCTGTTTGTACAAACTTATCTTCTTGTAGTGGCTGCTTACCCACAACAACCTTTGTAAAACTCAACCACCAACTCAATTGACCTTTCAATACTAGTTGTCCAATAGCATACAGAGACAACTCAGTTCCTGACCTCGAGAGCCTTCTAGAAAGCTCTTGTGAAAGAATATGAAGAAAATTAGCTCTTCTTTAGCCAAAGACATCTCAACTGTACCAAAAAGTCTTGCTTTGTTCTAGAGCTATTGAGTGGTCCGAAGAAAAATCTTTTTTGCTTTGTATTCTCACAGCACAATAATAGATTTCAAGTTGTGAAACTTTCAAGGTGAGATATAAAATTCACCAACATCTTCTTTGTTAGATATAGATACTATAGCATTTTAAACACATCATTTTTTGTGTGTATTTTGATTCTTTAATTTCAAAGGGTCCTGTTGACCCTGGAGGCACTGGCCCTCCCAAAGCTAGCCAGTTCCAAGAGATGGTAAACAATTCACCCTTAAGCTGTTGATATGCCACCCAACACAAACCAATCAGTCCAGAGCCCAGACTTCCAACCACCTTCTCCATCAGGTTTTCACACTAACCACCCCAAGGCCAGGTACCAGACAATTAGGGACAGCCTCTATTCTCCAGAGTCTGCTAAGATTATTTAGCCAACACTTAACCTACTCACCCTGCCTTGCTCGTTCCTTCCCACAGAAACCACGATAAGGTTCTTGCCTGTGTTTTCCCTGTCTCTTGACGGACCCTAGTGCTTTCTTTCCCATGTGGCCCCTTGTGGAGTGGCATGACCTTCTCTCTTGGGATGTGTGAGTAGCACACACATCTTTTCTATGACAACCATCTCCTGATCTGTTCATTCACCATACCTAAATAATAACAAAGCCTATATTTAAAATTATGTGCATAAAGAGAAAGGGATACAGGGTGGCCAAGGGATACAGGACTGCCTGGCCCTAGCATGCTGGCCGTTAGTCAAATGAACTTGGATGAAATTTAGTGGTTCTGTCCGTTATATTTAGCAAAACTGCCACTTTGTATTATACTGGGTATAATATAGTACTCAAAAGAGCCAACTAGAAATAGCTGTGATGCAGTGTCCACACTGAGACACCACATGTTACAAAAGGCAATGAGGTTTTTAGGGGTCCTTGACTTCTAAAGCACAGATTGAGTCCAACTGTAAAAACAGCTTATGAAGAAAATAAAGTAGTTCACATTCACCTAAAATAACACTAAAGTTTTGGATCAAATGTGCTAGATTCTAATATATCCCATTAAAACTGCATTGTAGGAAACTCAGTATGAAAAGTAAAGACCCTATAAGATTGTGTTCTTATTTAGGGCTTATTTCTGGAGGAAAAACTACTCAAAGGCAGTTTTACTTGACCTTGTATACGTAGCAACTGGCACACAGTAGGTGCTAAATATTTATTCACTGACTGAAGAACTGTTTCTGATCATATTTGATTAACAGTGTGAGAGATGACACGAGAGATTAAAGATGCCCATTGAAGGGATTAAATAAACAGGTGAATGATATCAGAGCTGAGAATTAAAGCTCAAGTCATTATATTCCCACTACATTCTGCCACCTCTTGGAGAACAACCTAAGACACCTAATCAGTGGCAGTGGACATCTTGTCATCTCGTGGCCTTTGGCTGACCGCTAAACCCTGTCCAACTGTGCAATCCTCCAGGACTGCTACCATTAGTGGGCATTTTCCAGGGATCTGGCGATGCATGGAGACAAATGGCTGAGGCCCTGTGCGATGCCACTTACCAAGGGCTCTAGCTCCTTGCGGTCTATGAGGTTCATCTCTGTGACGAAGTAGTAGAAGTGTTTGTAGCAGGTGTTGACATGGGCCTCTGCACCCATCACAATGACGCGGTCAAAGTGGTGGATGTACACGTGGACAAAGACCCGGAAGAGGCGGCACAGAATCTTCTTGCAAATCTGAAGAAAGTTCTTTGGGAAGGGAACACCTAGAAGAGGAAAAAAAGGAATGAAACCATGTTAGGAAAGCTCCCTCTCTTCTTACCTTTCAAATAAGAAAATGGGAAGGAGCAGGGTGATCTATACGGAGACTAGCATGCTCTGTCTCAGGAGTCACAGGGAGTGGTGCTGGTGGTGGAAGCATAGCAAACTGGAAAGCAGCTTGGGCCTCCCCATCAAAGTGAGTGGCGTTTTGTGACTCCAGCCAACAGTGACCGTATAAGGGTGGAGGCCCAGGGTTGTTAGAGCTTCTGATTTTTCAAGAGAATTTCAAAACCTGGAGTTCTAGATGAACTTGCTGCATTTTTTAAACATTGGCAATTAATTTGAAGTTTTAGACTACCACGGGTCAAAACAAAACATCTCTCTAGGTTTGACTTGGCCTGCAAGTTACCGATTTGTAAATTCTGATCCACAACTTTTCCCAAGGTACAGTGTGTGAGGTTGGCAAGTTTAATACACCTCATAGATAGTTTGCATCACACTCATTCCTCTTCATCTCTTTGAGAAAGGTAAGAGTTGCGGTGGGTGGGGTGGGTAATGTTTGTAATAACACAGAAAGGGTGAGTGGTAGGGAGAGTTACTCTGATGTCCTGTCTGATGACCACTACTCCCAGCTCAGTCAAAGCAACAAAAAGGATTGCAAGCCCACTTCCTTTCTCTCTCTCAAATACTGCTTGTACTCTGGTTATTTACACTGTTCTTATGGGGTGACACATTGTAATGGACTCCTAAGTTAAACTGACTTTATTGTTGCTCTGCTCCTTTTCTAGCTGTCTGACCATGGGCAAGTTATTTAACTTCTGGTTTCCCATCTGAAAATGACGAGTCATTATAAGACCTTCCTTGCATAGCTCGGAGGGTGTGAACATGGGTAAGATCTTCCTACAATGCCTAGGACATAGTGAGAGCTTACTAAATGGGAATATGCTCCCTTTTTTCTGAGAGGTAAGGTCTGGAGCATCCAGCTGTTGTTATAAAGGAAATAGTTACCCTTATCAAGAAAAGGTAGACAGCCTTCCAGCATTCTAGAGCTGCGCTTAGGGCAAGACCCAGGTCCCCAGGAAGTCTGGAGTTTTGCTGTCTCTGCCTCCACAGGAACCCAATGGCAGCTGTCTGGTGAGAGACACTCTGTAATGGGATCACCTGGGACCTCCAGGGCAGGATGAGGGAGAGGGAACACATCTGGCAGGCGGCAGTGACCGGATCTTCCTCCCTGGGGTCTCAGCACCGATACTAGCTTTTCTTCAAAAACAAAGTGTTCATATCAAATGCACTCAGAGAATTGGGCACAGCGTGGCAGCTGACTCTCTGGGCAACAGATGCTAGGATTTGGGGCTGAGGGCGAGGTAGAGCCAGGGAGAAGATGGAGGGCAGTCCCTTGCAGAGCTTAGGGGCTATTTTCTCTGCCAAAGTGAGGCCAGCAGAAGCCCTGCTGCCAGGCTGAAGGAGGGTCTGGAGTCTTCCCTGAACTGATAGAATCCCCCCTAAGATACATTTCCTATTTCACAGATGAGTAACATGGAGGCTCTGAAGCATGGATCCATTTGCTAACAGGCTCTGAAGCAGGGATCCATTTGCTAAAAAGTGGGAAGGTTGGGATTTGAACCAAATTAGTCCGACTCTAAAATCCAAAG
>CAUYQG010186434.1:0-16168 GCA_963574415.1 Tarsius wallacei
AATAAAACAATCAACCTTATGAGAGCCTTATGACAGTGACAAACACTTAAATCTCAGTAATCAGTCTGAATGTGAATGGACTGAATGCACCACTGAAAATACACAGCATGGAAAACTGGAAAAAAGAGTGGGATCCAACAATATGCTGCCTCTAAGAAAAACACCTCATGACAAACGACACCACCAGATGTAAAATTAGAGGATGGAGAATAAACTTTCAGGAAAATGGAAAAGAAAAAAAGGCAGGTGTCATGATTTTAATATCAGATAAAACAATCTTCAAACTATCAAAAATTTAAGAAGCTACAGGACACCACATAATGATAAAAGGCTCAATTTGTCAATAAGAAATATCCATCCTAAACTTATATGCACCCAACATAGGAGCACCAACTTTCTCCATGTTCTGGCCAGCACTACTCTTTCATCTTTTTGATAATAGTTATCCTAATTGGTATGAGATGTTCTTTAATTGTGGTTTAATTTGCATTTCCCTGAAGATTGGTGTTGTTGATTGTCATTGTTCTTTTCAGTACCCTCAAGGCTTTGTATTTTGTCCATAATTTTAGTTGTAATTAGAAAGAGATAGATGGTAGTGCTTTTGTGTTATGGGATGTCCATGCAAATTGCTTTTTAAGTGATTTATATACATTTTATTTTGTAAAAGGTTCTAGAGAACTCTTTGTAGGTTCTGTTTTTTGTTAGTTTGCTTTACATTATGCATTATTTAAAAAATGAAAAGTATAGAGAATGAAATAGTAAATACCCATATTCTGATAATTTTTTTTCTAACTTTTTACCATTCTTTCTTTAGTTTTTTAAAAAGTAATAATTGGAACATTGTGTATAAATTTGAAGGCCTCCTTGAGTGTATGCCTTTTTCTAGTTCCAGTATCTCCTACTTCTCTGACATTTATCCTTTCTTGAGATTTTATGCTACCTTTATACTATACTATGTGTACTAACCTTAAACAATATTTGTTTGCGTGTTTAGCATTTGTTCCATGTTTTACATTTTTTTATAAAAGTTTACTATTCTGCAACTTGTTCTTTATACTTAACATATTAAACAATTATATTTATCCATATTAATAGTGTGACCCTGGGTCATTTATTTTAACTGGTTTTAATTTTTAAATAGACATTTTAAATTTGTGGATATAACAATTTGTGCATTTTCCTTTTAACGTATATTTTGTTTTTGATTGTTTTGCTTTTAATTTTTACTAACACAAACCGTACATAAACAATATCTAGAGATGTGAAGTATATGTGAGGATTTCTTTTATTGTGTACACCTAGAAGCAGAGTGGCAAGAAGAAAGGATCTGTATATGTTTAATTTTGTTAGCTATTGCTAAATTGCTTCCAAATGTATTTGTACCAATGTATACTTCTATCAATAGGGCAAAAGAGTTTCTGTTTCCAACTTATTGTTTTTGCCCTTCTGATAGATACATGGTTTCAATTATATTAGAAGATTAAATTATATTTCCTGATTACTAGAAAAACTTAACATTTTTTCCTGACTTTATTAGCTCTTCTATTTTCTGCTTTATAAATTACTGTATATATTTGCTGTTTCAAGCTGGGATCATGGATCTATTTTTAGTCTTTTTTACTAAGCAGGAGGAAAGCCCTTTACTGTAATTGTCCCAATTCCACCCTCATAGCACACAGAAATACAGCAGGTTGGCATCATTAACTCTTTACATCTATCTTCTTAGAAGGTATTTTGTTTCTGAGTCCAGTGCAGTCTTTTTGGTTCTTTCTTCTTATGTTTATCTGAATTGCTCTGTGTTTGAGGCAGAGGTAGGCTTTTAAACTATGAATTCACTATTTAATCTTGACCTTTCATTTTCATGAAGATGATAAGTAAATTGTGTATAAGTTGACTTGAGACTTTATCTGAAGTGACTTGAGATAAAAACACAAACATGTGATCAATAAATTTGTGTTAAAAGGTACGATTATCAAAGAGCATCATAAATAATTTAAAATGTATTTGCCACAGATATGGGCAGGCATTAATTTGTGTAATATGTAGAGTACATTTATTCTAAAATAAAAACTCATTGTCTAGTAGAAAAATGGGCAAAGAAAAACAATTCATGGAAGAAAAACAAATGGACAGAAAACATATGAAAAAATATTTATCCTAAACATTCAAAGAACTATAAATTAAAAAACAATTCTACTTTATTTTTTTCTACAAAATTGACATATTAGAAAATGAAAAATGTCATTGCTAATGGAGGCGTGAGTAAGTAAGCACACTCAAATGCTGATGAAAATGTAAATTGCTGTAACTTTTTTGAATGACAGTTGAGCAATAGGAATCTAGAGCTGTGCTGTACAGTACTAAATAGCCACTAGCTATGTCTGCTGCTTAAATATTTATTGTCACAGTTTCATTAACCACGTTTCAAGTGCTCAACAGCCATATATGGCTAGTGGCTACATATTGCACACAACAGATAAAGAACATTTTCATAATTACAGAATATGTTATTGGCTATCACTCATTAATACTCTCAAAATATTTGTATTCTTCTAATAACCCCACTTCTAGGAATGTATTATAAACAAATATTAGCAGTTTAAAGTTCTTCACCAAAGCATTGAAAACAATAGTAAGAAATTGGAAATAATCCAAATGTTCACAAAAGGGAACAGTAAATGATTATAAACTTATATAAAAGGATATTATGTAGCCTATTGAAAATATGTGTGTGGATTAATGTCATGGCAATATACTGATAATATACTGTTAGCTGAACAGACAAGCCATAAAACAGCATGATTAGAAATATACAGCATTATTATCGATTTGTTTTAAAATATAATTTTTTTTTGAAAAAGCAGGATTTATTGAGAGGACAGAAAAGCTCCCAGAGTGGGAGGGGACCCGAAGGTGTTGCCCTGTTTTAAAATATTTAAAAATTTATATTACAAAGCATGGTAGTGTGGGTGATTTTTTTTGTAATATTTTCTATCACCCATATATTAATTTTGTAGTAACAGAAAAATCGAATCAAAAGTACATTGTTTTGGAATCTGTTTGGTTTTGAATGTCATGAAACAATTAGTAATTGTTTCCATTTTATGTTGTGGATTTTATTTAGTGGTGGCTGACATATTTGTATATTTGTATCATAATGCATACATATGGGTAATATGTCTCTGTGTGTATGTGTATATGTGAAGTCTGGCAGAAGACATAACTTAATGCAGATGGTTCAAATGACGAGATTTTTTAAAAATAAAGGCTCTACTGATGAAAGCACTAACAGGATTAAGAGAGCAAAGGAGGGATGGCTAATTTCTCAGAAACTAGCTACAGTGGGTAATCATTACTATCCATCCCTAGGAATAAAAGGACGAAAGGCAAAAATGGTTACCAGAATCCAGTGTGTGCTGGAACTTTGCAGTGGAAAGTTCCTAGGAGAAGCATGAATTATGAAGAGACACACCCTGCTAAAAACACAGCAGCAAGAGGAAAGGAGTGGGAAAAAAATCAGACCTCTTTTCTTCTACCCTTGAATCTCATACTGTTCTCTAACTGGATGCCATCAACAAGAGAGTCCTCAAAGGGAAGCCTGAGGAGCACCCTCCTGGGGCACAGAATAGGACCAACCAGAGCAGAGCACAGAGGGTTTGAAGGGGGAGGAAGGTTGGCAAATGGAGAAAAACTCGCCTGTGTATGAATGTGTATGTGTATGTGTGTGTGTGTGTGTGTGTGTGTGTGTGTGTTCATTCAAATATACTTATATAACACATGCATATGAAGTATATTAATGGTATATTTACATTAGTTTACATATATTATACATATATGTATAATCATATACATATATGAGGACTCTCTTGTTGATGGCATCCAGTTTGTTTTCTATTCTTCGATAGTGAGATAGTGAAATGAAGCAAGCTGTGAGGAGTTTTCATTAAGAATAAGCAAGATTTTGCTTTTTATATTTAATGTACCTGTGATGAAAAGCGGCTAGCTCTTAGACTTTTTTTTGGTTTTTTGTTTTTGTTTTCTTAGGAGAACTCTGACAGAAATAGGAAGTGGGGGAAAATAACTGTGATTTACATGTGATTTCTGAAGATTAACAATCTAAGTTTTTTGAACAAATTTACTTTTATTTTACTTTGTAATAAAATAAATAAAATAAAGTACTAGATTCCAATATGAGATCCAAACTTCTCTGAAATTAGCCTGAATAAAGTGATTGTCATGATTATCTACCTCAATTCCACTTAAGATTACTAAAGCAGTATATTGAGTCTAAGTGCAAAATTGTAAGGGAGAAACTTTAATTGCTTGAAAACTTTACTTAACTTAGGTATTGAATAAAATCAAATACTACGGAATAAAATAAAATACTACTCTGTTTATTCTGATGTGCTACATGAACAAATGTCATTTTTATGGGAGCAGATCTAGTTCAAAGGGCTTTATTAGATGAGCTATTCAGAAAACTGAGAAGTTATTTTATTTAGGATTTTAAAAGTTTTAATTACATCATCTACTGATATTTGTTCAGTGAAGTTTTGAAGTAGTAGCTCACATTCTAAAATATATGGGGTATTAACATTGTATCACTATGGTGGTCCTGTTCTGTTTTGGCCCCAAACAGTACGTGACATTAGTCTTTGCAGTGTTGTTTCCTTTTGAAAAGGCATTTTACATCGTTTCAGTAAGACTTATGGAGGGATAATTTTTATGCAGATAAATTTAAATTAATCCCTTTTAACATATAGTTCTAATAAGTTTAGACAAATTACATATAATTGCCACACTAATCAAATTATGGAATAGTTCCATCACCCCTCATAATTTTCTGTGCCCCATTCTAATCATAGTCAACCCAGCTACGACAACCTTTAGAAACTGATGGAAATATCATATAAAAGGAATTTTATGGTTTATACCATTTTGAGTTTGATTTTGTTTATTTAGCAAAGTACATTGGAGATTTATCTGTGTTGTTGCGCAGATCAGTTATTTATTCCTTTTTTTCTTAGTAATATTCCATTGTATGCAGGTGCCACAGTTTTTAACCAGTATTGATTAATTCAGATATATGGAAGGAACAACTTCCATATTTATTCCCCAGTTGGATTTTTGACAATTATGAATAAAACCACTATAAACATTTATTTAGAGTTTTTGTGTGAACATTAATTCTTCATTTCTCAAGTATATACTTAGGAATGAGATTGGTGGTTTGCCCAGTAAGTGTATGTTTACCAGACACTGCCAAAATGTTTTCCAGTGTGGCTGCACCATTTTTGTTTCCTACCAACAATACATGAGAATTCTAGTGATAACCACATTTTTACAAGCTCTTGGTTTTGTCTGTTTAAAATAAGTAAATAAATTGGGTAATTACTTTTAGCCCTTCTCGTAGGTATCATATAATGACATCTCATTTTGTGTGCTTCTTTGTGATTCATTTATCTTCTTCGTGTGCCTTTTACTTTTGACGGCCACAGAAAGATAGAAACCAGTGGATTGAAATTATAATCGTGTACTCATGAAGGAAGTCAAGTGTGTCTCTCTTTAGCTCTACAATATTGAGTTTATTAGTACATGAAATTGATAAAAATATTTTTATTGTCTATTTAAATGATAAAATGCTAATTCTTCTTCCTGACCACAATTTCTATCATTAAAGGTGTTTACCATGTTGCATAAAGTTATTGTTTTCGTGTCTAATTGATTCTTGTTCCCATTTCCCGCAGCTATTTCCAAACTTTGCCATTTTTTATTCAAGTTTTTAAACTGTTTCCTGTTTCTTCAATACTAGTAGAAGACCTTGCTTCCTTCTATTTCTAAGAATTTGTAGGAGAAACTCCTACATACTCCACCAGCAGTTATTTTCATCTATCCTAACCCCATCTCTCTGTTATCACAGCTCTTTTCACTTCACACAGGCCTTTGATCTTTCAGTTTTCTCTGATAACTTCAACTACCTTGTCTCGTTTCTTCTCAACTCCCCTCGGCCTTTGATGTATCACTTTTTTTCTACTTTAAAATATTTCCCCTTACAGTTTTCTTCCTCAGCCACTCCATCCTTATCTTAAACAATAATGACCAAATCTATCATTTGACTAATCTTTCTCTTTAGCTCATGCCTTTCCTTTCTTGTGAAATAGCTTATAATTGTAATCCGTCTTGTTTTGTCAATTTTTCTCATCAACTACTTATTTGTAAACCACCAAAAAAGGCCTCTATCTGGACCACTTCAACTGTTTGAGACAACTTCTTGTTATTATGATACTAATATATTATGATACTTCACAATGTTTTTGAGTTTTGAACATTTATTTTTTGGCACAAATAAAATGAGTTTATTTTGAAAAATATGAGAAACAAAAATGAAAAATACAAAAGAATATTATGACTTCTTAACCCGCAGCCTGTTGGAAATGCTACTTTTTGAAAATTCTCATTACTCTTCTATCAAAATTATCTACTCTTCTATAATGCTACTCTACAATTCTACTGTTATCTATGTACTTCTCTTCTATAGAAATTATCTCCTTCCTTTCCTTTTTGCTTCTTCCAGAATACAATCTCTGTTGGTTCTTGTTTCAGTTATTTATTCCCGGATAAGACACCACCTACAAATACAGTGTCTTAAAAAATAATTTTTTTTTTTTTTAATTTCTCATGATTCTGTGGGTTGACTGGGTGATTCTTCTGCTGATTTAGCCTAGGTTCACTCATGTGTCTGCCATCAGTTGACAGGTCAAGGGGCGGACTCAGTGGAGACAGCTGAAATGGTTAGTCTTTTAAGCCCAGGCTTCTCAACAGTGTCATGATTTCAGAGTAGTGTTAAAGATGGCAAAGATAGAAACTTTAAGGCCTCTTTAGGTCTAGATTTTATAACTTGTACAGCATCACTTCTGCTATAAACTGTTGGTCAAAGTAAGTAACAAGGCTAACTCAGAGTCAAGTTGAGAAAAATACTCTACCTATGGACAGGAGAAACATTTCAAAGGGATATATATATTTGCATGGGAGAAGTGTGGATATTAAACAATCTACTGCAGTTCTTAATTTTTGACACTCAGTATCTCTTCTGATTTTCTTTTTCTGTCCTTCTTTAAATGTTTTGTGTTCCCATTCTCTTACCAGTCTCATAAGCTCTTGGCCAGTATTTATAGTTATCTCTAAGGATCAACACCTGGATTTTCTGTGGGCAACCCAAATTAAAATAGTGCAAGAAGGGATTCATAATTCACATTCTTGACTCTATATCTTCACTTTTTCTGATTTCCTGTATTGATCCCTTGTCAATGACTTTATCATCTATGCAGTTATGCAAACTAGATTATTCTTTGTTTCTTTCCTTACCTCTCATATTCATTTGCTCAAGTATATATTGTCCTGGGACAATAATCTTGAACATCTGCCCTTTTCTTATTTTATAACTCCAGTGTTGTTATTCAGGTTCCCATTATTCTCTTTGTTATCTTCACAATGTTTTTGAGTTTTGAACATTTATTTTTTGGCACAAATAAAATGAGTTTATTTTGAAAAATATGAGAAACAAAAATGAAAAATACAAAAGAAATTAAAAATCACCCATGAGCCTCACTCAGATGCACACACACTATTTTTAAGCTTTTCATGTATACCCTTTTAGATTTTAATATGCCTATGTAATTTACGAATACATTTACATATTTTCAAAAGCATTTAAAGCATGTTTCTTGAATATGTTAATGCTATAGGTATTGGCTTTATCTATTTTCTTCAAATTATATAATTAGCTTCTCTTGATGCTTAGTATTAGAAATTCTTTTAAAACTTGTAAAATGGAACAAGAAACAAAATTCAGTGAGATATTGAGAAGATGTAAACATCAGCAGGTTAAAAATTAGGGGTGGATACAGCAGAATGCATGCCCAAAGAAAGCAGGATGTCTAATGTTAATATCAGAGAAAAATGAATTCAAGCCCGATAATTAATGAGATAAGATAGTTTTTCAGTATTGTTTTTGTTTTCAATGCATTTACTTAATTTTGTTTCTTGTCTTGCCCAGATACCTTTTCAACTCACACCTTTCTATTATTATCCCTTTCTTGTTATTGGCATACCTGCCACTTATGATGTTTTCTTTAACTTCTGGGACTTTCCGAGCTAGCCTCTCTCTAATTTTCCCCTGAATTCCTTGGTTATCCTGCTTTTGCAAGGCATTATTTCTCTTTTTTGCATATCATTTCTTACTTTTATATACTTAGCAGGGCTTTATCTTGTTTTTACCTGTTTGAATAAAATCATGTCTTCATGTATACAGGGCAGATTCATCTTTTTGCCCTTATTTCATACTAAGCCAAACCTAATAAATCTACAGACCTGCACAGAGTCAGGACTGCTGCTGCTTTTTTCTCCTTTTGGACAAACAGGTGGTTGATATGATTTCCTTTGATTGTGGAAATTTAGTGCAACTGGTGTCCCTAATTCCAATTGCTTCCTTCTCCAACCTCTCTTCCTCATAGCTTCAATGAACACTTATGCTTCAGTTACTTTGCTTATGCTGTTTTCTTTACCTGGAAAATTGCCTCTGGAAAATTCCCTTTTGTACCCAGCAGGCCTGCTTTTCTACTGTGCAGCCATCCCTAGATCCCAGTCACTGATCAAATAAACCACTCACTCATCTCTGCACTCTCAGCACTTAGTTCATAATGCTAATGTAACATTTATTTTATTGTATTTATTATTGTACAGACATCTGTGCTTGTGAGCTTCTTAAAGGTAGAGACCATGTATTAATATATGACATTCATATTGTAGGTTTTCTAAAAATACTTAGCAAATTTAGTAAAGATGATGATTACACTAAAGGTAAATGTTCTCATAGATCACTACATATCAACTGGTTTAGTGATTAAATGTAGACCATCTGGTTGTGGAGAATTGGTTAGTTGCTTATTTAGTTTGCTTTTCATACCAGGGGCAGGAACATTGCCTTCAATTCACCGGCAAGTTTCGTATGTGCTAATTAAAGTTTTATGTACCTACCCATTTTGAAGTTAAGACTGAAATCTCACTCCTAATTTAGTCCTTTTCAGGAGGTACTTATCTTTCCCCCTTTTTATTCATTTGTTTCAAAGTAAAAGCTTTTATTTTTAAATCAATAACTTTTATTCATGTAATGTGATTCTAGAAAGTCTTTCCAAAAGTTTGAGAACTGTGTGGTGTCATTGTGATGGCAATACATCAGCAGTATGTGAGAAACTTGATATCAGAGAGGTTTGTTGAAAGGGGTAGACTGTGTCTTGATAGAACATTATCTGCTAATTACAATTTCCTTTAAATTGTGAACATTTGTTTGTTTTCTTTGGCTTTTGCCACGATGGAAAAGGAAAGAAAAATCAATAAGTGTAAATGTTGGAAAAGTCTATGAGAATATGATGACTAATGAAATACAAATAAAAAGATTGCAAAAGTTGTTCTTGACAAACTTAAAATGGCAAAAGCAAGAGATATGAGAAGTAAAGATTCTTGTTGCCTATTTAACTCACTGATTTCTCTGCTGAACATGTGGATTGGAATTACCTGTTATTAGAATAGTGATGGAGTTTTAAATGCATTTTGATTTTAGTGTTATCTTTGTTTTTAGAGTTGTCTTTTTAAATTTGATTTTTAAAAGAATATTTTGTTCTAAATGTTTTTGTAGGTGTTAATGTGAAAGTACGGCATTTGTGTCTGCAGAAATAATGTCAGACTCAATCTAGTTATAGGGAAAAGTTGTTTCTGTGTTTGACAGTTATATTCATCTTGAATCTTGTGTATATGTGATATCATAAACTCCTTGGTTCTAACACATAGCATGACAGCATTTTTATTAATGCAGCATCTGCTAGTCCCTTTGCAGTCTTCACAGTGATATCATCATTTCCACTTATGAGTTTTTGCTATTTGGCGCTTTTAAAAACTGTAGTGTATCAGTTTTGTAGAAAAATTTGAAATACCAGTTTCTGGCATCAAGTAACTTTTTTCTTTTAAAATTGACTTTTAGATAAATTAAAAGTGGTTAAAATGTAGATAGAATAGCAAATACCTGACTTTAAAAACAGTAGTAAGAGGGAGCATATAGTCATTCCTTCATTCTTGCCACATTAATTGAATGCCCATTATGTGACAGCTTCTTGATAGACTGTGGAGCTATACTGATGACTGAGACATAGTTTCTTCCCTCAAGGAGCTCCCAGTCTGCCAGGGGAACCTGACAGGTAAACAGATCATTATAATCCAAGGTGACAGATGACATAAACATGAACAGAACTTTGGAAGCACTAGGGCGGGATCAGCACATCATGCCTGGGGGAAGCAGGAGATACTATAATATGGTAATTCAAAATGAAATGAGCAACACTATAATTTTAAGCAGAAATGTGATTTTATTACTGTAAATTAACCTTTCTTTTTCTTAAATTTTAGTTTTGAATGAGTTGCTGTCATTTAGAAAACTGGCTTTTTCCTCTTTTATCAACAATGTGTGCTTTTTCCTCACCCTCCATTTTCCTTTATAATCCTAGTACCCCATCACCCCACAAAATGTCTTTATTGTCTAAACCCCTGTGGACATATTGCACCTGAGGTTTACCTTCTGTAGCTTTTGGTGCTCCTGAATGGGGTGGCCATTTGCATTTCCTTCACTCTACTTGGAGGACTGGGCCACATTCAGTTTAAGGATCACTATTAGTGAGCAAAGAGAACAAAGGCGCTAGCTGAGAATGCCCTTTTTAAGTGACTTTTTCCTTTATGTCTGGCCTAAGTTGTCCAGTTCTTAACTGACCAGAAAATATAATAACATGTTTCTGTTATATTCCTGTCAGTATCTGTTTCATGAGATCTTTGTGCATGTCAGGGCAGCCTGTGTAGGGGAGCATACAATATCTTATTTATTTTGGACCACTTTGTCCATCCCAATTCTAACGACTGTTAATAAGCTTGAAGATGACAAAGCCAGGTGACAGTCTGGTGGAGGAATAGTTTCTGAGTAACTCAATATTGTCTTGATTAAAAATTCCCTGTGCAAAAAGGAAAGGAAAAATTCCTGTGCGTCAGCCACTCTGATTTGGACTTGTGTTGAGAATGATTAACAAAATGAGCAAGAGCTAAAAGGCAGGGTGAAGTTGCAAGCAATGTGTGTAGAAAACATTAACCAAAGATAACTTTTATTCATACGCTTGTATACTTTTTTGGTGTATCTGATTATATCAGACTAACTCTTTCCAATCACTGATAAAGTAGTAACCACAAATATAAATCAAATGATTTAATTGTAGGTCACTTCTCAAACTGAAAGCTTTTGTTGCAAAACTTTGAAATATATATCTGTGTACTTAGTCAATGTTTAGAACCTAACTATTCCTTATTTTAAAATATATACATTTTCCATAATATTACTCTAGATTTTTCCCATGTGCTATAGACTGAATTATGTTCCTTTTAAATACATGTGTTGGACCACATGACTATATTTGGAGGTAGGATTTTCAGAAGGTAATTAAGGCTAAAAAGGTCATAAGGGTGACCTCCTAATCTGATAGGAGGCCTTATAAAAAGAGAGATGTTTTTCTTTCAATGTGTGTGCACACCTAGGAAAGGCTATATGAAGGACACAGTGGAAAGGTGGCAGTTTACTATTCAATAAGAGAGCCCTCAGCAGATTCTGTTATTTAAACCACCCAATCGATGGTATTTTGATTTGGCAGCCCAAGCTTCCTAATACAGCATATAATAAACATACTGATTTCTTATTTCTCTTGCATAATTATTTTGAATGTTTGCATTACATACTTTTTACTGAAATGAGAGTTATTTTATATTGCCTTTTGAGGTCTGAGCTTGAGAAGATTGCAGGGCCAATAAGGGCCAATCAAAACTATTTCTAGATTTGCTCAAATTTATCAAAAAGATATGTTACACATTTTGCAAATCAAAACTTGTTAGAAAAGACAAGATAGTTATTATAAAATTTAAGGTGTCTTGTTTTCATAAATTCCAAATGTAAGGCATATTTTTCTAAGAATTGTTTTGTTTTGAAGCCAGTGTCGAATATGTTCTCTATCATGATTGCTGCAGAAATACACAAATGATATAGTAAGATTTTCATGCCTTGTAAATAAGTCTTGTATATTCACATTTATTGTTATAACCCTTTGTCTTGATATTATATAATTCACAGGAAAGGTTAAAACTTATTTACATATAATAAATTTTAATTATTTTAGCTCCAGTTCAAATACAAATAAAATTCATATAGCTTTTATTTTGTTGAGCAATTGTGGAAGATATGTATCATTGGCCTTAACTTTCTTATAGTTACTTTATTTATTTGTTTTAGATAAAATATGTCTTATCAGAGACCAAATAGAACAACTTAGTTAGAAGGTTGAATACTTAAATGACCATTACCCAGGAAATCTACAACCTGCCTATTTTTCCTCAAATATGAGAATGAAGACATTGTTGAGGGTCTTTGCCTTTTTCTTTTCCTGACAACTTCCATCTCATGGTAGCATACAACATGTTTGGGACCTTTATAGCCACTATCGCAAGCTCTGTTTTCATTTTTTTCTATAGATACCCTTTTAAAAAATTCTACTTTCTAACATGTTACTTTATAATATTAGTGAAAGAAGGCATCATTTGTATATGGTCAGTGATTATCTCCTCTCTGTTGTAGTTAGAATGCCTAGTCAAATGCCTTAATATTTTGTAATTATCTGTGAAGTTTTGGTTGAACAGGAGACAGATGAGGGCAAAAATGAGACTGAGACAAGCTATTACAGGCTGAAATAATTTGAAAAGTTATATACACAAATTTTACAAAATCACTTACATTGACTAGAAACCATCAGTGATAGTCATTAAAGTGAATAGTTTTGCTTTATCCTGCTCATTTAGAAACAGATTTGCCTTCTGATAATTGATCATGTAAAGATTGAGACTGATAACCAATCAGTGATTCAATATAACTTTAATAGGGAGTTAATAATAACTGATATCTTACCATTGGGATTCTACACGTAGAGAACTTTGGATAACCAGGGTTTTACACCTTTTTAAAATATTTAATTTGTCTTTTCACAACTTACAGTATAGTTTGGTGGTGAAGTACACAGATTTTGGTATCAAAAACTTGTACCACAATAGTAGATATATAAAATGGTTAAATTACTTTATCAATGTGAGCTTCTGTTTTGTTTTGTTTTGTCTTTATCTGCAAGTTGGAATTATGGTTGCATGGTAGGTTTGTAAAGATTTGAGTGGAATTATATATATATTATGAATCATATGAATGTAAATAATACAGTATTTGATGTATAGTAACCATTTAAATGCTGTAGCTGTAATAATTATTTCCTACAACATTGTTAGGGATTCATCATGTTCTCTAAACAAAATATGAATGCTTAAAAGTACTTAAGTAGTAGAGTTGCGTTTCCCCCATTGTTTTCTGGGTATTTTCCCCTAGCCCTTTGTTTGACAAATAAAAGGAGAAAGTGTGAAACAGAATAGGAAACTTTGATTGCTAGGGTAGAGCTACTGTTGAGCCATGTGTCTTTGACAATTTGCTTATCTAATACAAAAGGTTCAGTAGTCAAAGCAGTTCCTTGGGAATCGTAAATATTATCTAACACCACAATGCTCTAATAATCCAAAAGATGCAAGCAGAAACCAGACACAAATGTATTAATTCTTTCTAGAGGGGCTTGGATTCATCATATACCACTTCAAAAAAATGTTGTTTTCTGCACATTTGGGAGGTTTTGGTTTTGGGTTAACAGGCTCTATTCAATATATGCCATCATGATTTTGAAGCTCTTTTTTTTCCTCTCCATTAATTTCATTAAAAGAAAAATTCTAGGCAATCTCCTCAGGTCCTCTCCCTCTGTGGGAGCATTTCTGTTCTCTCGATAAATCCTACTTTCTCAAACAAAAAAAAAAAAAAAAAGGAAAGAAAGAAAAAAGAAAAATTCTTATGTGACTAACTCATGTTCTCTAACTTGCCATACCCTCATAAGTTCTCAGATTATATAGGTTTATTTACAATAAGCAGTCTAAAAGATCAGATACATCCTGCTAAAAACATGGTATAGAAAGATCTTTCCTGGTAACTTTCTCCCAAGAAAGTAGTAAAGTATTTGTATTGTCCAAGGGTGATCTCCAGATCAGTTGCATCAATATCATCAGGGAACTTATTGAAATGCAGGTTCTTCGGTCTTATGCCAGACCTACTGAATCAGAAATTCTGGGGGTGAGACAATCTATCTTGTTTTGCAAAGCTCTCCAGATGATTCTGTTGCAGCCTTACGTTTGAAATCCACTCTATTAATATCTTTTCAAGGAGGTCTGATGGAGGTCATTCATTCCTTCTGGCATTCTTCCCTGCAACCATAGGGAAGAAATGAGTCACAAGCCTGCTGATAACCCTTCACTTTCCAAACTTAACCTATTTTCTATGTAGAAATGCATATGAATCGATTGATCTATCCATCCATCCACACATATATAAAAATCGATATCTATTTAGTTTTAAGGCTAATTTAAAAAATACTGTTGACAACAACATAAGCACATTATCATCAAGATCATTTTGGCGAAAATAGTAAATACTAACAATGCTATATTTTCTTAACATATTTTGCAATTTTTCTTTTAGAATTCACTTCAAGGTAACTTTTAAACTAAAATAAAATGGATCTTATTACTTTGCAGTCAATTTTTACCAATTTTGATCACTTACCACATCTACCAGGTTGGCTCATAATGACTGACTTTCTGAAAATTAAATTTATGTGCACTGATAATGTGCGGACAGTGGAAATATTCATAAATTGTTTGAAGGCAGTTTCTAACATGGTTTTACAAGATTAGCATTTATAGAATAAGTTTACTTTGAAATTTTGCTTTTTAAAGTCAGTACTACTACTTTATAGTCATACGCAATGTAACATAAATTTGGCTTATCTCTCTGGTCTCTTGCATAGTTCTAGAAATAAGACCAAAATTCCTTTTTTAAAATCTTCCATACGAAGTTTAAAGAGAAATGAACTAACAACATTCCTTCCTTTCCTTGTTACATAAAAATAAATATCCTTCAAATTATTAGTTTGTTGTATCCTGGAGAAAGCAAGTCAGTAGTGTTATAACTACATTTAAAATTTTCTTCATTGTGACTTAGAGTTTTTTAGTTACTAAAGTTGGCTTGCTGGAAATCTTTCCCAGGTAGAGAAATTGATATATGAGAAAAATTAATTATGATTTATCCATCTATTATATCCCCTTGTGAGTTTTTTGCTCAGATTTTGTTTCTTAGCTCTGCTTTGTGTTTGTAACCAGAAGTTCAAAAGTAGAAATTTCATTCTGGCTTTCATGAACACTCAAAGGAAATCTTAAAATTGGTTATCACCACTTTGCCAAATGAAAAGACTTATGTTGATGGACTTCTTTTGTTTATTTTAATTGTTGAAGAGCTGTGATTAACTAATTGTCACTATAGTTTTGACATTATCTTGCTTTCTTAGGAAACTATGATTGGGTACTAAAATACATTAAAGTAGTCTTCCTTGATTGGTTACTAATTTTAGTGAAATGAGAATTTTTCTACCCTCAAAGCATAAAGACTTTCATGTTGATGGTATGCTTATAATCAGGAGGAGTTAAGGAGTTATTCTCATTTAAATTCAAGTTATTTTAAATGTTTTATATTAAGTAGAATAATTTTAGTCTAGCTGCTTTGCACATCCATTATCACAAATGCCAAAACACATTATACCTACCTCATGATCACAGCCAAAAAGACAAATATGTAGAGAGTATAGCAAATATATATATACATATATGTATGTATGTATATATATATATATATATATATATATTCAATGTTATTCTATTACCATTTAATTAACAAACCTAGTTTTTAGCAGGTGTGCAGGTGCATAGTAATACTGAAATTTTTACTAATTTTAGACCTTTCTTTTTTTTGAGTTGGAGTCTCACTCTGTCACCCAGACTGGAGTGCAGTGGCCGCTCCCGGCCACCGCAGCCTCAACCTGCTGGGCTCCGGCGATCCTTCCGCCTCAGCCTTCTTAGTAGCTGGAATTACAGGCATGTGCTACCACGCCTGGCTGATTTT
>CAUYQG010186436.1:0-16535 GCA_963574415.1 Tarsius wallacei
TATACACACATACATAGTTAAAAGGCTTCCATGTTGGATATATACTTATTTTCCTTCTAGTTATTGTTTTTATTTTTTATTTTTATTTTTATTTTTATTTTTTTGAGTTGGAGTCTCACTCTGTCGCCCAGACTGGAGTGCAGTAGCCGCTTCTGACCACCGCAGCCTCGACCTGCTGGGCTCCAGCGATCCTTCCGCCTCGGCGTTCCAAGAGCTGGAACTACAGGTGCGCGCTAATTTTTTGATTTATTGTAGAGATGAGGTCTCGCCAAGTTGCCCAGGCGGGTCACGAACCCGCGGGCTCAGGCAATCCACTCACCTCAGCCTCCCAAGGCGCGGGATTGCAGGCTGAACCACCGAGCCCGGCTTAGTTATTCTTTTTAAATTGAACAGTTCTTATTGGCTCTCGTGCTAAAATGTAGATTTTCCTTCAATCAGTGAAAATTAATATAAGGCTAAACCAAGAGAGTTGTTGGTAAGCTTATAATTAGATTCTCTTTAATTTTCCATTATTTGTGTATTTTTCAACTCGTATTTTATGAAATTATCTAGGTGCTGCTAATGACAGTGCTTTCTTCTATTTTTCAGCAGTTCTTCTCTGGCGGAAATTTTTACATGCCCACTTGGAGATGTAAGACTCTTCAGAAGGCAGTTTACTAAACCTCCATTGTTATAATTTAAGCATGCATCTTGAGAATTTCACCTCCATCTCAAGTGTTTTCAGAGCATTCTTCAGCAACGGAGTCATCATTTCCTTAGATAGTCCCTGGTAAACACATAAGGGGAATTTTAGTCCCCTTACAGATTGGCCTCTGGATATCTTGAACATCCCATTTAGGGGGGGAGTGGGTATCTGGTATCTACCCTCCTCCAGATGAAATTTTGCTTATAATACCCAGTCTTTAGATTGTTAGATTTTGGTTGATTAACTCCTTGTTAGACACATACTCCCTCATTCATCTCTCTCAGTTATTGCATCCTCTAGTTTCATATTTTCCAGGATGTTCTAAGATTAAATGATAAGCCGACTGAGCATGATGCCTTGTCCAGACAGTCATAAAATGCAAGATCTACTGATTTCAGTCGCTATGCTTATAGTAGTTACAACCAGGCTATAGATGAATGATTAACTACATCAACAGTACAAGAAAAAGCTTTACAGCAAACATGAGGAATTATTCAACTGTCGGGAGCTGATAGTAAAGGGAAAGAAATCCCTTTAAATTATCCTGACTGTAAGAATCAAGAAAAGGAAACAAAAGTGAGAACGAGCAACAAAAAATAAGAATAGAAATGGAGAGATTATTTTCTTCTTTCTCTGAAAACGGTTTTGTTGTTTTTGCCCTTTTAAAGAGCTCAAGCTAAAGGCTTCCTTTCATAAGACCTTTGTCTGACATTGCCATTAAAGAAATGGATTATAAAAGAGCAGAAAACGCCAGCCCCGGAGGTTCTGTGAAAATGCTGGTCGTAGGGAATAGGAATTGGAAAGCAAAGACTGTTCGTGCTGAATTTATCTTCTCTGGTGCAAAGGCTTTTTCCCTCCGCTCCCCCTCAAGCCCATGGGTGGAAGCAATGAAATTCACTGACATAACTGGGCCAGTTGCTTTTTATTTCAAGTATGCTGTGAGGAATACTTGAAAGCAATCATCTGTGCTCAGTAATTGGCTGATAAACCTCAATATCCTCAGCAATTACAGTCACTGTTCATTCAGGAAATCCTCCATACATCATTTGAAAGCAGGGCAAAATTGTAAATTATTGTAATACTAACCTGTGCAACGCTAGTAGAACATACTGTTATAGTGTTGGGAGCAAAGATTTAGACACTGAATGGAAATTCTAGTCAGAGAAACCACAGGTCACTGCAGTTTCAAGGGGAATGGAGAAGGAGAGGAGCTGACTGAGGAGGGACGGTCGTGATGACCCTGAGTTATTCCCGAAGCAAATTTTTTTTTTTTGAGTTGGAGTCTCACTCTGTCGCCCAGACTGGAGTGCAGTGGCTGCTCCCAGCCACCGCAGCCTCGACCAGCTGGGCTTCCGCGATCCTTCCACTCATCCTTCCAAGTAGCTGGAACCACAGGCACACGCTACCACGCCCGGCTGATTTTTGATTTATGGTAGAGATGAGGTCTCGCCAAATTGCCCAGGCGTCCCGAACCCGCGGGCTCAGGCAGTCCACTCACCTCGGCCTCCCAAAGCGCGGGATTACAGGCTGAGCCACCGAACCCGGCTCCCAAAGCAAATTTGCACTTAGGAAAAAATTAGCCAAGAACGAGATTACAGGGGGCATGATGAGAGTCACAGAAAAAAAGCAAACCACCACAGATACCTACTGTCTTAGTCTCTTTTGTGTTACTCTAAAGGAATACCCGAGGCTGGGTAATTTACAAAGAGAAGGAGTTCTTTTGGCTCAGATTTGCAGACGGTATAGGAAGCATGGTGCTGGCATATTCTAGTGAGGACCTCGGGAAGTTTCCAATCATGGTGGAAATCAAAAGGGAGTCGGCATATCAGAAGGCAAGATAGAAAGCCAGAGGAGGAGTTGCGAGGCCTTTTTTGACTATCAGTTCTTGTGGGAACTAATAGAGCAAGTCCTCACTTATTGCCCCTGCGATCAGCATTAAGTCATTCATGAGGGATCTGCTCCCATGACCCAAACACCTCCCAGCCGGCCGCGCCTCTAACATCGGGGATCGAATTTCAACATGAAATTTGCAGGGGACAAATATGCAAACTATAGCACCTACCTGAGATTAGGACAGTTAAAAAAGGTGTCGTTCTAAATGTGCCCAAGACCGAGGAGGAAGAGAAGATTGTCAGCGATAGGTCTACAAACAAACACACAAACAAATGAAAAAACATTAAATGAGTAAGTGCCTTCCAAGGTGTAACTGAATATGTGGGGTTATTAAGCACAAGAATAAAAAAGCACTTCCTTTAACACGTAGACACATGAAACAGATAATTTAAAGCTGGATGTTATCTAGCTACACTCTTTCAATTTGCAAGTCAAAGTCTCAAGACATGAGAAGCTAAGTGAGTTGTCTAAGGTAATAAAACCACCAAGTAGTAGAGTTGAAATGAAAACAGGCCTTTGACCTCAAATTCAGTCATCTTTTCAACTTAATATGTTGACTACCTTCTTATTGCTCTGCCTATTTACTGGTTCAGATTGTGATTTGTTACATATTTATTCATTCAGGTTTATGATTATCAGACATGGTTTATAGATCAACATTTTAAGTAGGTCCTTCTTTTACTTTATTTCTCTAGTTCTTTGATCAGTTAGCTACAGTCAACAATCCTTATATGTTAAAACATTATGAATACTGTTTTGTCCCTAGCATATTCATCTATCTTGTCTTTGGATAATCTCTGCAACTTGTTTTCTGCTTTTCAGAGCAATCTTACTAGTGGAATCATGCTTAGCTTAACTCTTACCATCACACCTGGTTTGCAGGAGACAGGCAGCACGGAACTTTGCAGAAATTCTTGTGTTCCTTCACAAATATGTTTCTCAATGCATTAATAAAAGAAGGGTACTCTGGGTCCTCTAGGGATAATGTGTGTTTACATGTGCACATATGTGTTTGTAAGGGTAATTTGGCATGACCTAGCCACCCCTACATTCCTACTCCCTAAATCTTTAGATTTTTTTTCTCTATGTATATTATGCCAGAGATGATCTGCATCTCTACCTATGAAATTCAATAATAAATCCAGGTTTAAGTCAACCAACAAAGAATACTATCATAAACAGCCATACATATTAACACACTAACTCTAAACCTTTGACAAGTATGCATTTATCAATAAATTTAATCAATAAATATTACATCCTCTTAGGTCTAATTCCCTTAGAATTAATTTCTACACATATTTCCTGGGCTTATGTCAATATTAACTAATAAAATAATATAAATTAAAACAATCTTGCAATTTTCCTGGTTGTATAATCTATTTCTTCAGAGATAAGTGTTTAAACTTTCTACCCTGGGGCATATCAATATCTGATCTCAAGTATGAGTTTAGTGGGAAAATGGGGTAGATAGAGTAAATCTTGAAAAGAGTAAGCATCACCTTGCAAGAAAATTGCCTAAGAGAAGCTATTACAGTGTCTTCAAGTAAGGGAAGGCTGGTGTTTGGAAGATTTAGGAAGGCAGGCTGCTTCCACTGGCAAGAAAGTCCCAAAGGTTCTGTATTCTCAGTTATCCCTTGGTCTATCCAAATATCACCTTCTTAAGTCTCAGGATCAGAGGTCATTATGAGGATCAAATAAGTGTATTTTTTAATGTGTATATATATATATATATATATATATATATATATATATATATCTCATACCAGACTAACCTTTTATAGTGTGCAGATTATGCATAATTTAATTATGAATCAGTACCTGGCAGAGGGAAGGCCCTAAATAATTGTTAATTGAATAATGAGATCAAAGAGGTCTATTTGACTTCTAAGTACTTTGGCAAACATCCACTGCTTATAATTCTGGAAATGTCTCCTTTTATACAGTCTGCTTTAGCTCTCACTAATCTCTCATTCTCTCAGTCTTTCTTACACGGGTCACTTATCCATGGTGTGGTAAAGAGACATTTATCGTCTACTCCATCTATGATAGAAAGAACTCAGTCTCAGAATAAATTCAATTTCAGGACAAAGAGTGTCCCAAAGTGGGAAGATATTATTGATTAGTGTTTTCTATTTTGGATTATTAGGACATCCTGCTGACTTCAGCTTTCCACGAAAGCTGAATGTGTGTGCCAAGGTGCACTAGGGCCACGTTGGCTAGAGCAGACATGCTTTGCATTTGAATGCCTTACAAAGTTCCAGGACTTCCTTTTCATAATCCCACTAGGCATCTCCATTAAGGAGCCTTACTGCTTACTGTGGGAATTTAATTTTGATAAGCACCTCTATGTCCTCTGAAAAGTGGAGGAAAACCCTGGGAGCTAATCTCCTTGGTGGGCGAGGTGGTGTCGCATTGACAGGGAGGTCTAGAGCCTGTCAGATAGAGTTTCAGCCACTGAAGTTTGAGGCAGTGTGGAGAAACAAAATGTTTAATAAAGAGCCAAGATGTGTCTTGGAAGTAAATCACTCGAGTCAAATGTGAGGAATGTGGCAGGGATAAGAAAAGGAAGAACGAATGCCAAACCCAAACACCATTCCCAACCTCATTTTCCTTGTTTATCTGCCAATGTGCAACTGGGTACGAAAAATGGGATGTTTTCACTGCAACGATCTGAATATGTCCCTTAAAATTCATGTGATGGAAATTTAATCTTCAATGTAAAAAGTGTTAGGCAATGGAGTCTAATGAGAAATAGGTTGCAAAGGCTCTGCTTTCATGAATGAATGAATTCCTTATACAAGGGTTTGACAAGGGTGTTTTTTCTTTTTGTCCTGCTGCCACGTGAGGAACAGTGTTTTTCCACACCATAGGATGCAGATTTTAAGGTGCCATATTGGAAGCAGAGACTGTACCCTCATCAGACAACTGAACTAGCTGGTGTCTTAATCTTTGACTTCCCAGACTCCAGAATATGAGAACATACATTTTTGCTCCTCATTTATTACTGAGTCTCAGCTGTAGCAGCGCAAACAGACTGAGACATTTGCCTTTCACAACCCCTGTGTAGTAGAAGGCGATCTTGAGATGGTTTTCTGGCCAAACACATGTAATAGAATGTCTTAGGGAAGTTTCTGGGCAATATTAGTTTCTCCCTGACCAAAAGTAGAATGCTCTGATCTTTGACTTCCCTACCAGCCTTCTTTACCAATCCCCTTTTCCATTTCCTACCTTCAAATGTTGCCATAATGCTTGGAGAGCAGTGTAACTGTCAGATCATGAGGTAACACATTTAAGGAATAAAGAAAATGCTAAAGATGAAGGAACAGAAAAATGTGAGGAACTTATTATTGACTTCAGTAACAATAGTTTAATTTTGGCAATTATTTATTAATACCTATATGGTGTCTTTCTTTTAATTAAGAAATCAGTCACTATTGTATGTTATATGCTCTACTTACAAGATTTTAGCAAAGCATTCAACTTTCCTGGACCTCAGTTTATCCAACTATAAAATGGACATAATGACTTCTTCACAAGTATAAATTAAGTGAGACATGCAAGTAAAAATCCTGGATGAAAATAAATTATACTTGCAAGAGAATTATATGTATTCTGCATAAATATAGCAATTTTGGAACACAAGGTTTCTTTATTAATGAGAGAATGACATTCACATTTAGAAAGCAGGGACTCATGAGACATTAATTATTATATCCGTTCTTTCCACAGACTCAATTTTTAACCTTTAGCAAATCATTTAACCTCTCTGACCTCTAATTTCTCACTAGTAAAATTGGAGACAGTAATGATTTTTCTTCCTCAATAATGGGGTTGTTCTGAAGAATTTGAAAATGGTAAAATATTTGAAAACTTAAAAAAAAATATTGAGGTATGCAAATGTATAATTAATATAAATATATTATTAGAGACATTTAGATATGAGGCTAGAATTGCTCTCATGTCCATGTGGAATTCAAATAGTGAACAATTGATTAACAGGCACGTGTCTCTTTGGAAGAAATCTTGTTTTCTAGGGGCTTATATTTATATTTTAAAAGATCTATTCCAAGGCAGATAAAAGGGGTAAGAGTATTTTAAATTTCAAAATACATTATAATTTTTTTTTTACTTTAGCAATAATATGTATTATTAATACAATAATGAACATATTTATTATTTTTAAATTGTTACCCAATGATAGAGTAGCATAGGAAAGCCTTAGGAGAATTTGAGAGGCTGTATCGATACAGAAAACTGGAAAGATACTTAACAGATAAAATATAAGTGTAATCTTAAAATAAACTATACTTATTTGTACTGAAAAAAAATCTCACACACATTATGTTTTATAACTGTTTTAAAGAACTGCCCAAGGTTTTTTATGATGGAAAATTAATAGTCATCTCTTTGTTTTTAAGATTAAGAAAGAGGACGCACACACGCATATATGTATAATAGAATAATGATAAAGATGTAGAATAGAATCTATCTTTATATATCATAACATGGAGAAAATAGAATTTTATCTCAATATATATGACATTCTGATTATTATAATAAGGTTCTTCTACTGAAGGTTGAGGAGGTGTCATAAAGCAGATTAGACAACTAGACTTCCAAATATTTGGTTTGTTTAGAACGTGAATTCTTTCTCAAGTTTGACCATCCTGTAGAACATTATCATATGTACACTATTTATATAAAGTTAGTATACATTCTAGACATATATATTATATATGAGGGGAAACTCCCCCAATTAGAATTTATTTCTAGAAAATGTGTAGTTATTGTTGCATGTTTAATTCATTCACCTTCAAAGTACTCTTCATTTGATGCAATACACCTATCAAGACACTTACTGCTCAAAACAGTCTTTGAACTTGTCAATTTGGATGCCTTTTAGTGCTTCTGCCATTTTTGTTTCACCTCTTCCATGTTGGCAAAACATTACACTTTGAGGACTTTTTCATCTGGGGAAACCAAGAAAATGTCACTCCAGGTGAGATTAGGTGAATGAGAAGGGTGAGGCATGGGAGTCATGCCATTTTGAGTCAAAAACTGCTGAACACAGGGGGGGCGTAGACAGGGGCACTGTCATAGTGGAAGAGCCAGTCACCTGTTTGCCACAACTCGGGACATTTCTTCCACAAATTATTTCGTACAATACTAGCTGGCACACTGATGCCGATGGGTTTCTAGAACACTTACTTAGCAGGGGAAATCTGTACTAAAAGGGGTCCATCCTCCAGAAGATAATTTCATTTTGGGGGGTCCCTTTTGTGCCTATGCAAGGGGACCTTGCAATCCTTCACTATTATTAGTGTTATTTGCAGTGGCTTTCAATGGAAACTCAAATGTTATGTAAGAGAACTGAATCTCTCTCTCTCTCTCTCTCTCTCTCTCTCTCATTTTTCCCCCAAGCACTGTCCTTTCCAGATCGAGACATCTTTCCAGATTTATCTGCCCTTTCTTCCCAGAGAACTGACAGCCCTTGCTCTGACCATAAATGTTATTTTTAAACCTTCTCTTGCGTACTGTTACAAGTTTTGATAAGGTCTTGACCACTAGGACAATTACTGGATGCTGTTGCCTGTCTGCCATTCTTATCAGACTGTTTCTAGTACACTTTCTACTTTTCTTATTACCTTCCTGCCTGCCTTACACTCAGGGAGCTTTGTCATTGTTAGGAACAAGAAGTTATACCAGATTGAAAAACACTTATCCTCTCCAAAATCTAATCACATTTAATCTCTGGAATGTGATTATTACCATTGTTACAAGAACTGTCAGAAAATGACTAAAACATATAAATTAGAATTTAGGCATTTCATTTTGACACCATTTAGCTCATGGTGTTGTAGACTGTTGCTTTCCTATTGGAAAAATACCCTTTCTCATGTGATCTGGGTCATTAGGTCAAGACACTATCTTTTACTATTCTTCAAGTGTGTGGTCAGTTTTGATGACTATACTTAGTTACCTGGTTTTCCATTCCAGCCACCAGATAGACCAATTCGTAGCTTAAACACAGGTTCAGCTAGCAGCCATCAAGCATTCTTTAAACTCACACAGAAAACATCCTTCCTTAGTCCTGACCTTCAAGTCTTCCCCCAAAAGTAGATATATGTACGAGGTCAAGTAGTATTCATATTGCAGAAACAACTTGGCTGTTGTCTAAAACCCTACACTACTTAAACTGGGAAAGGTTGCTTTGAAACTCCAAGCTTGCACATTTTCTAACGTTTCTTGCCTTTCTTTGTCATACCTGTCTACTTCAGTCACAAGATCTCTTGCCTGATAACAGGCGGGAGAACATGATGAGTTAGGAGGAGTATTGCAGATTTAATGTCACGTGAATTTTTTAGTTTAGCAATTTTAAAATCTGTTATTCTCACTTCTGATGTGGGAGATTATCCCGAACAACTCCTATAAATGTTACAGATAATTATACGTGTTCGACTCATCAGTGTTAACGGGTGAATAAAGCTTACAGTTTGTTAAGTAATATAACATCTATTAGGGAAGGGTGAATTGGCTAATGTATATATTAGGTTCTGAATTTACCTGAATCAAAACTCTTAATGGACTACTTATTTTATACTTTGTGCCAGTGAATAACTTAGTCTCAATATATGCACCCTCAAGCAAAGCAAATTACTTATTAGTGGTATTTGGGAAAATATTCTATCCAACCTCAAAAGTGTCTCTGTTTTTATCTTCAAATTCTAAACAGGACTGATACAACTCTTATTAATAGAACTGAAAAATATACCTGGAAAAAAGCCAAGTTTAGATATGCAGTATTAATTTTACAACTGAAAACAGTTTGTGTAAGAAGCAACAATTAGGCCACATATTAGTGATTATTGCTGCTAATTTTGTGGTTTATGGGGCTTAGTTTTAATTTTTATATTCTATTCAATGAAGCACATTAGACATTTATATAAGTTGCCTTGCATGAGACTTATTACAAAGTATACATAATTTACTTGAGAATAAACTACTTATATCCTAAAAGAAAATTATGACGAGGTTTTCTAGACCCTAAGACAAAAAACATTTTTCTCTTTTTTATTTTCTTCTTCATGGCAACAGGAGGTAAGTTTCCATAATGCACATGTAACTTAATTTCTCACCTCAGTGCTATTGTGCTGCAATTATACTATTCTTATTTGGGAGCTTTGGCCATTTTTCCATGTCCAGTTGTAAAAGAATGCAACATGATTGAAACTACTTTCCTTTGAGGAAATTAGTTTTTTGGCTAAAATGTACTGCTACCATTTTTTACACAAGCTTTTTTAAGAGCTTTGGATATTAACAGCTGAGTTTAAAACCAATTTTTCATAAGAAGAAATCATTCCAGAGTTGATGTAATTTTCTCAGAGAGTGGAAGAATAATTTAAACAAGACATGCAGCAAACAAATGTAGTATTTCTTCTTATTTGATGAGCAGACCTTGATTTCAAGCATCATTTCCATTGGACAAAAGAACCCCAAAGGTAATTAGGATAAGACTCATTTCTCCTCCTTTCCTGTCTTGAAAACCATCTAGAAACGATGAAGAGAACAAGAAACTAAGAGAAAGACTCCATATTCAATGAACTGTAGAGACACTGGTAACCCCAATTTACAGTATGTGAAGAGAGAAAGTTGGTGATGATGAACTAGTAAATGATTTAATGGGATGTAGAAAGATCAAGCCTACATGTCTATGAAGGGAGAAACCAGTAGGCAACAAGTCTATTTAACATACAGATTCCTGAAAAAGCTCAGGCATGAGAGGCGCCACACCATAAAATGAGGGGGGAGGCAAGGACTAAAAACAAGGGGAGCATTTTAAAGAAGCATTTGGAATCCTGGGAGCCCACCATCATTGCATTTTAGCCACTTCTCTGTCACCCCATGGCAATTTTTCTTTTCTTTTTTTTTTGAGTCAGAATCTCACTGTTGCACAGGCTGGAGTGCAGTGACACGATCCTGGCTCACTGAAGCGTTGACCTCCTGGGTTCAGGTAATACTGCCTCAGCCTTCTGAGTAGCTAGAACTATAGGTGTGATGCCACACCTGGATAATTTTTTGACTTTTTGTAGAGATAAAGTCTTGCTATGTCGCCTATGCTGGTTTCACTCTTGCGTTCAAGCACTCCTTCCACCTCAGCTCTTAAAGTGCTTGGACTACAGAAGTGAGCCACTGTGCCCAGCAGCAATTATGCTTTTGAAATGCAGAAGTTCCAGAAAGACAATAGGGAAAATGAGAATTTTTAACACCTATTGCAAGCAAAATTCTTGAAAAATGAAGAACATTCATTTCTGATAGAAAGGACTCTCCAAATGCTAGTAATATAAATAAAAATAAATACACATCAATTTTTATCATCATGAAATTTCAAAATATGTGAAAATAAACAATGGTCCTAAAAAAAAATACAGTAAAAGGAAACACACAAACAAGCAACAACAGAAAAGAATGTACGTGTAGAAAAAATATTGTAGGCCAAGTCTAAGGCAAATGACAAACTAGAAAATACTATTTGCATTTTATATCACAAAAAGTTTATATCCTTAATAAGTAAAAAACTCTTAGAAATAAAAAAGAAAAACCATTATGCAATTAAAAAACAAACTGTCTTAGCAGATAGATCACAGAAAAGCAAATACAAATAGTGCTTAAAGTACGAGAAAAGGCTCAATCACATTCATAATAAGAGATGCAAATCAGAAATAAAATTTTATATACATATATATATATTTAATGTTGACAGGTTGGAAAAATGCCCAAAAAAGACAACTCAATTTAGTAAAGCCATTAGGAATCATGTCTTCATATAAATTTGATTGGTCTATAATTGGTACTACCTTTGTACAGCAGTTATTGTAGCAAAATTACATTTGAGTACACACTGTAGCCCAGTATTTATTGATTCAATGGCAATGTATGTTACAGATATATTTGCACACTGGTACAAGATTTGGGAGCATAAAAAGTGACAAAACCAACACACATATAAAAAATGACAAAGTTAATATATAACTTCCATTTAGTGAAATGATATGTAATCATAAAAAAAGATGTACTGACATGGAAGATTTTCCAGGTAGATTATTAAGTGAAAAATCAAATATGCAAATACCATATGCAACATACTCCCTTTTGTGTTAGAAAATGGGAAAAAAGTTACGATTTCACTTGTATTCACATAAAGAAACTCTGGAAAAACACAACAAAAGCTATTAAAAATGGCTCTCTCTTTGGCTGGAGAGTGACTTTCACTTATGGCTTATAATGTCTTGGTACTCTTTGGCCATTTAAATTTTTTATGGGTTCTTTTGGAATACAACAAAACAAGTTTTATAATTTACTGATTTATTTTTTCACAGAGTTAAGCTCTTTCCCAAATTATTCTGTCTGATCTTTTGCCATCTATTTGAATGTATTGATAGGAATATAGACATTTTATTTGAGGAAGGGAAAAGGAATTGAGTTTGGGGGAATAGATGGCATGGCAGCGCATATTCAGCTGGTATTTCCCTTGGTTGGAGTTGAGTTGGATGAAGATAGGGTTGAAGTGACACAATGACACCTTTTAATAAAGCAAACATCTTAATCTTCCACTGCACATATCAAGGAGCTTCCCTACTAAGATGATACCTACCCACCCCACCACAGCTTGAGAGTAACTGAGCTGGACCCAAGCATTACAAGTATGGCATCTTCTTTTCCAGATTTGTGTAGTGTCTTCATCGAAGCACAGACACCATGATTGCTCTGGCAAATTGGTCACCAAATAATGGCTTTCAGATAACAAGGACTTAGCACACCTGTGGTACTCAATGGTATTCTAAGAATGGCCTGTCTACAGTGGGGATGTTGGGGCTAACTTGTTGGACTTCCTGAGAAGACAGTCTCCTCATAGTAAAGTCAGAATGTGGCAAGAGGGGCACAGAAGATGCCCACGTGACTAAAACAGGCTGAGTGTTTTGAAAGCACATGAGACAACACTTGTGTTCGCGAAGGATTTGGAGGAAGATAGCTGTCAGGGAGTGGGGTGACCTTGCACAACCATAAACAGACTGGAGAAAAAATATGTAAATTAATGTAATCCTCCTCATTTCTCATTGCTATGCTTATGTTAGTGATATCTGGAGAGATGTATATGTGTACAAGAATGGACAAAGCAGAAATGACACAAATGACCAGTACTAGGGAATTGGTTAAATGCTTTACATTTCCATGATGCAAATTATACAGCCATCACACCATATTCTACAGGGAATCCTTTATTATACAAAATAATCTTAGTGTATTTCTGTGCTAGTTACAGCTCTCCAGTTGCAACAACAACAGAAAGAATAGAATAAATATTCTCATAAAAGTTAAGTAAAAAAGAGAATTGATTGGTGAAATATGGAGAAGCTTATATAATGTAAGGAAAACTTCAGGGAGAGCAGGGACAGATCTACTGAAGGGTTTTCAGGAGGAGAAAGCAATGGATGTCTTTAGTATGGCACTGTCAGAATGTATCTGTTCCAACCAATTTGCATTCTTGTTCATTCCAGAAATAAGTCTTTTTTGCTTAAAGTGCATCTTAAGCAAACCCACCCTTAGCCCAAGCAGGGCAGGACCCTCTAAAGCTGCGCACAGGAGGAAGAGTAGATCCTCCAAAGGAAAATCGGGGTACTGGTCACAAAAGAAAACAAGAAAGTGTGTGTGGGGTGTGTGTGTGTATGTGTGTGTGTTTGTATGTGTCAGACTACCTGCATAAAATACCATTTCCACTGTTGACTACCTATGAGACCTTGAACAGTGACTGTGAGTCAGGGTTCTCCAAAGAAACAGAACCAGTATGATGTGTAAATATAAATTTTATATATATATATATATAATATATATATATAATATATAGAGAGAGAGGGAGAGAGAGAGAGAGAGAGAGAGAGAGAGAGAGAGGGAGAGAAGGATTTATTTTATTTTAAGGATTTGGATCACAGAATTATGGAGGCTGCCAAGTTCAAAACCTGTAGGGTGGGTCAACAGGCTGAAGCCATAGGCAGGAGATGATGGTGAAGTTACGTCTGAAGGCAACACACTGGCAGAATTTCCTTCTCCATGGAGGTCTGTTTTTTCTGTTTGGGCCTCAACTGATTGGATGAGACCCACTCAAATTATGGAAGACAAGCTGGTTTACTCAAAGTCCACCAATTTGAATGTTAATGTCATCCAATAACATCCTCAAAGGAACATTCAGAAAAAAGTTTGACCACTTATCTGTGTACCATGACCCAGTCAAGTTGATCCACAAAACTAAACAACACAGGTTGTTATTTAACTGTTGTGTATCTCCTTTCTTTCATCTGTAAATTGTGATTATAATGACACTAATCCCACAGGGTTGTTGAAATTATTAAATACAGAATACTCAGAACAATGCCTGGTCCATGGAATATAACTCAAAAAATGTTTGGTGTTTTCAGTAGTAATTGTTATTCTGTAATAAAGATTAAAAATTTTGATTAAAAAATGTTTTTTGGAGTCCATATTGGGACTTTCTTCAATCGTCATGGTTCTTGAAGTTCTGATAGCCAATCTAGTTTGCAATAATTTGAACCTTCTCATCCCCCGTAAACTTAAGATAACAACAATACAACATCAGAGACATGTACATGTCACCGAGGCATCTATGAGTCAATAAAATCTTCTCTCTTTCTGGTAGCTTTCATAATCCTCTCCTGGTATGCATATGGTCTATACAGTCAGGAGAGAAAACTGCATCCCTGAGAACGGAGAAGGAGAACTTAGGAGAGGTGTGAGAGGCTGCGACCACTGCATACATTGTCCCTAATTTAAAGATTCTTCATGAGCTGTTGGCATTTCTGAAGCATGGCATTTGCCCAAGATCACTAATCCAGATACTCATTACACAAAGGAGTTTGTCCCTATAGACGAAATCAGTAAGATAAACAAAGACCATAATTACATAGATCTCACGTCAAGTGGGAAAAAAATAAAGATAAAATATTCAAAAATGGCAAGTTATTCCTAAGTGGCTTTGCTTTTTCTATTGGGTCAAGTGGACTTGGGCATTCCTGAATTACTGCTCAAACTTAGAGAGGCATAAGGGAAAAACGGTCAACGGAGCAGTTTCTATCTCAGGCCCTAGCTCTGTAACTTATCACCCTAGATTTAATCTCGGATTGGTTATGTATCCCCTACAAACACTTCCCAAGGTTATGGCTAGAATGAGTCATTTGGGTTCAGGCCTCTTCCCTGTTCCCCACTTCTTTACAAACCTTCCCTTTCTCCAGCTCCTCCAACCAGTCACCCACAGCCCCACACTATGCATATTGCCCTTCCCAAGGTCAGAAATAGTACTCAGTTTTTCGGCGGCATTTTATATGATTTCCACCATCTTCTATCTGGAATACTCCTTCCCCGCCCCTCCCCTACACTCTCTTTCTTTTTTCCTTTGATGTCACTGGCTTCACTTCCTGGATCACATTTTCTGGCTCTTCTTAATCTACTAAGCGATGATGCGGAATCCTTGATTCTACTCAGACTCTTCTTCTTTCCTCCCTGCGTGCTTACGTGACAATTTCATCTAGTCTCATGACTTGAAAGACAAACTCTACACCAGGAGTCTTCAACCCCCGGTGGGGGGAGAACCGGTGGCCGGTTAGGTATCGGGCTGCGCAGCAGGGAGTCAGCCCCAAGCTACCTGGCTTCTGCCTCCTCTCAGATCCTCCAGGTATTCCATTCTCCTAAAGAGCACGAGCACCACTGTGAACTGAACATGCGAGGGATCCAGATTGCGGGCTTCTTGGGAGAATCTAATGTCTGACGATCCTTTTCCACAGCCTACCCCTCCCCTCCCCACCCCGCCCCCACCCACCCCACTCCCGGCCGTGGAAAAATCGTCTTCCATGAAACCGGTCCCTGATGCCCAAAGGCACCCTACATCACTGACTTTCAAACCTCTCCTTTCCCAAGCTTAGACTTGTCTGACCAAGCCTCTTCCATGGATATCCCCACTGGGCTGTTTAACCCACTTGGCACATCTAAACCAGTCTGAGGCCAAGTAGTATAATTTCTTTTCTTTTCTTTTTTTTTTTTTGAGTCGGAGTCTCACTCTGTCGCCCAGACTGGAGTGCGGTGACCGCTCCCGGCCACCGCAGCCTCGACCTGCTGGGCTCCGGCGATCCTTCCGCCTCAGCCTTCCGAGTAGCCGGAACTACAGGCGCGCGCTACCACGCCCGGCTACTTTTTGATTTGTTGTAGAGAGGAGGTCTCGCCACGTTGCCCACGTGGGTCTCGAACCCGCGGGCTCAGGCAATCCACTCACCTCGGCCTCCCAAAGTGCTGGGATTACAGGCTGAGCCACCGAGCCCAGCCATAATTTCTTCTTTACATCACTGCAATAGCTCTGCATGGATCTTTTGTTTTTCTTTTGCCTTCCTGAATCCATTTTTCACATCACACCCCAAATTTTCTTCTAATGCATAAATGTCCCTTGCTTAAACATTTCATGTCATTCTATTGCAATCAATACAGATTCCAATCTCCTTCTCATGATCTTGGTGGTCTGGCCTTGGTTTCCACTTTTTTTTTTTTTTTTTTTGAGCTCAGTCTCACTCGGTCGCCCAGGCTGGAGTGCAGTAGGACACTCACGACCACCCCAGCGTCAACCTACTGTGCCCCGGTGATTTTTCTGATTCAGTCTTCCCAGTAGCTGGAACTACTTGGAAGCTACCACGCCCAGCTAATTTTTGATTTATTGTAGAGACGAGGTCTCCCCACGTTGCCCACGTGGGTCTCGAACCCGCGGGCTCAGGCAATCCACTCACCTCGGCCTCCCAAAGTGCTGGGATTACAGGCTGAGCTACCGAGCCCAGCCATAATTTCTTCTATACATCACTGCAATAGCTCTGCATGGATCTTTTGTTTTTCTTTTGCCTTCCTG
>CAUYQG010186441.1:0-16379 GCA_963574415.1 Tarsius wallacei
TTCCATCTTGGATGTAGCTGCTTGGAAGGCTGAGGCGGAAGGATCGCCGGAGCCCAGCAGGTCGAGGCTGCGGTGGCCGGGAGCAGCCACTGCACTCCAGTCTGGGTGACAGAGTGAGACTCCGACTCAAAAAAAAAAAAAAATCCTCCATGCTGACTTCTGATTAACCCTAGTCACATGAATGTCTCCTGATTTCTACTTTATTTACTGTCCCTAGTCTAAGAACATGCACTCCTGCTTTTAGAGCAAAACAACCTTGATGATATTGCACAGATTATAGGCTACGATGCATGTACCACTCTTGCCTGTTCTGAGGTACTGCCTTTAATTGTCGTGCACAGAGCACACACATTCTTTCCTGATGGTATATAAACCTCGGGCCTGGGAAGTAACATTTCAGAGGTCTACCTATTTTCTGACCACCCAAGACTACGCTTCAATAAATCACCCAATACCAACAAACTGGGTCTGTCTGCCTCTTTCTTTGGTTTCTCTGTTTCTTCAGCATTTGAGGGTCACTTTGTGTATACGAGTCTTTCATGGAACAGGTGGAGCAGGAGAAAGTTCAAAGACAGAAAAAGAAAAAGGAAAACAGTATGAAGAACAGAATTTATTTATTCTCGTCTCGAAGGTAGGAGTGGGAGGAGTGGGGAAAGATGAGATTGGAATAAGGTTTCAAAATAAACAAGGGCAACCCCCTCCACTGTGGGAGCTTTTCTGTCCTCCCGATAAATTCTGCTTTTTCACTTAAAAAAATAAATAAGATGGAGTCTAAATATCAAAATGAGACAGTTTCAATAACCATGGTGATTGGAGTGCTATAGACGCTGGCCAAGAAGCATTTGTGGCCAGCTACTCAATGGGACAGAAGGGTGTCTAGAAAGACTATTTTGGAGCCAGTAATTAGGAAATTACGCATTTTAAGTATTTATACCCCAGGTGCTAAGACTAATCCTCAGTAATCCAATTATAAAAATAATTGGCATTTTATTGCTTTGGTGGCTTTTCAGCCCTTCCTAATCGCTCTTTCCCCACCACTGAGAGATTCTTTTTGCTTAAAAAATGTATTTTCATTATGAGACTTTTGATTTGGTTATCTTTCAAATCTGCCTGCTCTATTCTTTAAAATGTCCCATCTTAGCTTTGCGCAGTGGCAGTATCGTCGCCAGTGAGGTTTATCCGAGGCACCATTATTGCTAAAATGCCCCATCTTGTCTAATGAGTTCGGTGCCTTTTCTCATCTTATTTATTTACAGTCACCTTCAGATCTATAGATTCTTTACCATCCCCTCTTCTCATTCTCTCTTGAAGACTCTCCAATCAAGTCTTTGACCCCATGCCTCCCCCACAATGGCCATATTGAAGTCACCAGTCTTGTTGTGGTTTAATGCTACACCTGTTTGCTGAAACTCCTTCATTTCTGTAATCTAGACCTCTCGTCCAAGGTCCAGATTCATATAACAAAGTGTCTGTCCAGCATTTCACTTGAATGTGTGTTGTTTCCTAATGCAACAGATCCAAATAGAACCCATCAGTTGTCCTCCTCCTCTCCATCCTGCACCACTTGCAGCCTCCTTGTCTTAGCTGACTCTTCCATTTGCTCAGGCCAAGAGCTTTGGAGTCAGCCTGGAATCCTCACTCTCTCTCACACCCCACATCCAACTAATGCGCAAATTCTCTCAGCTTGACCTTCAAAAGACATAAAAAATTTGGCCAGTTCATCACCTCCACCGCGTTGCCACTCTGGTCCAAGCCACCATGATTGCCCATCTAGATTATGCTAATCGTTTCCTTCTTGGCGTTCCTGGCTCCACCTTGGCCTCTTGTGATGGTTAATTTTATGTGTCAACTTGGCTAGGCTGTGGCGCCCAGTTGTTTGGTTAAACAACAGGCCAGACCTTGCTGTGAAAATATTTTTTGGATGTGATTAATATTTAAATAAGTAGACTTTCAGTAAAGCAGATTACGCTCCTTAAGATGGGTGAGCCTCATCCAGTGAGTCAAAAGTCTTAAGAACCAAGATGGAGTTTTCCTTAAAAAGAAGGAATTCTGCCTCTAGACTGCAGCATAAAAATTCTACCTGAGTTTCCAGCGTTGGACTCAAAACTGTAAAATGGCTCTTACCTGAGTATCCAGACTGCTGGCTTGCTCTAAGGATTTTGGACTTGCAAGCCCACACAATTATATAAGACAATTTTTAAAAAAATGACTCTCTCTCTCTCTCTCTTCTTATCTCTGTATGTCCTATTAGTTCTGTTTCTCTGGAGAACCCTGACTCCTATAATGGTTTTCTCCCTACAGCAGTCAGAAGGAGCTCCTTAAAATGACAGTCAAGTGCATGTCATTCCTCTGATCAAAAAAGCCCTGCTGTGCTGGCCTCCCATTTCAAACAGAGGAGAATCAAAGTATTTGCAATGGTCGGCAAGGTCTTATGTGATTTGGCTTGCTCATTTCTTTCCTAATGTTCCCGCCTATCCTCCTTTTCAAGCCAGTTCATTTGAAGTGTGTTGTAAGGATAAAGTGGGTAATACTATGGACATATGTGGACAGTACAAAGACAAGAATATAAAAGACATGTTAGAGATCTAATGAGAATTGGAATCAGGAACAGAAAGTTGAGGAGCAGGGCTACTCTTTTAAAAAAAATTAATTCTATTTTAGATTCGGGGGGCACATGTGCTAGTTTGTTACGCGGGTATATTTCGTGACAGTGAGGTTTGGGCTCTATTGAGCCTGTCACCCAAGGGGTGAGCTGGAGGTTTTTCATCCCACTCCCCTTGCTTCCTCCCTTGTGGAGCCCCCGGTGTCTGTTGTTCCCATCCTTATGCAGGTCTGCATTTTCTGTCTCTCAGGGCTTCACAGCTTCTCTTTGCTCTCCCCAACCCGCCCCTCCCAGGTGTGGTCTTCTCTTCTCCCCTCTGCTCATTGTCCTCCCAGTGGCTGACGCATGCCCAAGTCAGTCGGTCGTCCAACAAGTATTTTTTTTTGAGTTGGAGTCTCACTCTGTCACCCAGACTGGAGTGGAGTGGCATGCTCCCAGCCACCGCAGCCTCAACCTGCTGGGCTCCGGCCATCCTTCCGCCTCAGCCTTCCAAGGAGCTGCAACTACAGGCATGTGCCACCACGCCCGGCTAATTTTTTGACTTATTGTAAAGACGAGGTCTCGCCAAGTTGCCCAGGCGGGTCTCGAACCCACAGGCTCAGGCAATCCACTCACCTCAGCCTCCCAAAGCACGGGATTACAGGCTGAGCCACCGAGCCTGGCTCCAACAAGTATTTAATGTGTGTCCAATATGTGTCAGACACTGATCTAGGCCCCCTGGATAAAATACTAAAGAAAACCACCAAAAATGATTACCTTTCTAGAGTTATGTTCTAGTGTGTATGATTGGGCAGGGTTTGTAGGAGGTAGGGAGAAATATTAAAAAGAAAAAAGATACATATGCAAACTGTATATATTATTTTAATATAAAATATATAGTTATTAAAATAAATTATATATATATATTGTTTGACTACATTATTACAAGTGTCTTAAAGGGCAGCAAAGAAGACCAAAGACCAGGGATGCAGTGTTCATCAAGGTGGAAAGGTCTTACTGAGGAGATGATCCATAAGAAAGGACCCAGTGTCCTTACTGTGGGAAGTAAGGAAACACACAAGGAGAATTGGCTGCTGGGAAGAGTAGGAGCAAAGTCAGATTGCTGAGAGATAGAGAGCAGACAAGGAAGGACACACGGGTCATAAAGTTTTGGCTTTTACTTTGGGTGAGATGGGGATTTTTGGAGGGTTTTTATCAGAGTAATTCCATGTTCTGACTCATATTTTAACAGGATCAATCTGGCTGCTGTGCTGAGAAGAGACCTAAGGGAGACAAGGGCAGAAGGAGGGAGTCCGTTTCAAAGGTAATTCTAATAATCAGAGAGAATGATAGGGGTAGTTGGGACCAGAGAGGAAGCAGCGAGAGCGTCTCACAATTCCTGTGTGGGCAGGTGTCCATTCTTTGGAAGGGGTTTTTGGAATGGATAGGGAAGAGACCAAAACATGACCCCAAAAGAATCTAAGGTCCTCTTTGACACATCACCTGTGAGCAGATGATTGTCAAATTTGATCTCCAAAGATTCCTTTGTCGACTACCCTCCCATCTCCTTGGGGCATTATGTTCTAAATGAGGAAACTAAGTTTTAACAAAAATTGTTCAGTGAATTATTTAGTTAGAAAGGAAACTTTGCATATTTCACTGGCTTTTATCTTTATTTCTGAAAGTAGTCAGTAACTCCTTCCAGGAGGCCCGTAGGCATCCTATTGATATGAAACAGATCACAGCTGCCCTGATGGGATGCCAGAGAAAGACTGTACTTCGAGGTACTCATGGCTCCCAGGCCTTGGCATTTATGTAGTTGGTCAAAGGGCCCTGAGGTAACTTTTAAAACTTTTTTCTAGCTAATCTTAAGAAGATAATGAAATGAGTGGAAACGTTGGAAAACTTATTAAGATAGTCTGAGGATTATCGTAAGTGGAAAAGTGAGATAACCTGCAGGAATCTCACTTTAGAGTAGTCATTTACCCACTTAACTCATGCAGCTTTCTCCTTTTGTACATAGTAGATCCCTTCTAGGAGAAAGACACTCTCCCTGAAGTCGAGATGTCCCAGAAGGCTGCGCCTGATTTATGAAGTCATCCCCAGAATGCCACAGCGTCTGGAGTTTTGGAGAGAGGGAAGAAGGCCTGAACAAGGGAACCAAGTCAGATCTTGCTTCAGCACTGGGCACAGGCCAGCAATGGGCACACACCGGCAGAGAGCTGCCCGCCCATTTTTTCCACGGTGCCCATAGACCCATTCGGGATGACGACCAGGAAGTTGTCTCCGTGTCACTGCCTCTCAAACATGTGAATACTAACATTTGATGCCTAAATTGGCCATGGCAAATTTTCATTGACTTTGTCTTATTCAATATCACAGACTAAGTTGAAAGAAGACATATTCCCATAGGACTCAATGAAGTCACACTCATTTTGAATGAAATAGAATATAAGTTGTAAAGAGATATAACTTCCCTGAACTGAACCTTGAACAAAAAAACCCAACACTTACCCCAGGGCTAAACACAGGCCCTGAAGATGATAAGGAGATTCAGGATGCTGCAGGGCCAACTGTGGGGTAAGGCTGCTTGCCCTGTCTCTGGCATCTGTGTACAGCAGAGATGCTACCCAGGCCTGTCTCTGGTCTAAAGAGGGCTGGCTGGGATACCAGTTTCATCCTCAGTGACAGCTTGGTACGGTGTGTGTAAAATGACCGTCAGCTGTGCTGAAGGGAACTGTCTGACCATGACGATGTGTCCTACAAGAAGAGCTGTCACACCTAAAGGTCTAAGATGACCGTGAAAGCGGTATTGGAAACCACTGGGACAATTTTGACCACAACCGATGGTAGCCTCCTAGTTTGAGTGAGAAAGACCGTAAGTGGGAGGGAGAACTTCAGGCTGGGTCTGAACACTGTGGCTCCAACCCCAGCTTCCTTTTTCTGGGTTGAATAACCAGGCTGAGCTTAAGAAGAGGAAGAGAGAAGCTTGATTTCTCAAGGCACCTGCAGCAGGTCAGGAGACAGTGGTTTGGGGGTCACAGCGAGTGCCCGGGATGCTCTGGACTGACAATAAGGCTTGAAATCAGATTATTCATGCACCTGTTGTGTATGTGTGTGTGTGTGTGTGTGTGTGTGTGAGAGAGAGAGAGAAGTTTTTGTTGAAGACAAGGCTAAAGATACCTCTTGTTCTAGGGCTGTGTCTTGAAAGATGTCTGGTTTGACTCTTCCGAAAGGAGCTAGAAAGTCTCAAGACAGCTGTGGCTTCAGGGGCCGAGAGACCTTTCTGGCACTATGTGACAGCTGAAAGGCTGGGTCTGGAGCCAGAGGAGTACATTTGGACAAGTGCAGTTCTGAGTAAGCAGGTCTGAGGGACATGTGAGAGCCACCTGGGCATGCCCAAAGGACGGAGGAGGCAAGAGCAGATGGTAAGGTAGAGGCCCAGGCAGCAGACTAAAGCTCTGGCTGGTTTTTATATGTTCCGGAGAGACCAGCTAGAGCCCAGGGACCGAACACACAGTGAGCTCTTCTTATTCCTCACCTAGAGGATGAGGAATGACGTCTAGCCTTGCAGGACTGAGAGTTCTTTATCCTGACATCGGGAAAGAGAGGCCAGTGTCATGCTTCTAAAAGTCTGAGAAGTCGTCATCCAGTAGCTTGTACCCAAAGAATTCAACTGCACATGAACTGCACATGTATGCATTTGTACACACACACATGCATGGATGTGCACAACACACACGTATACACACAAACCCCTCTGGAAGTGGAAGCAACGATTTTTTTTTTTTTGAGTTGGCAACTCAGTCTGTCACCCAGGCTAGAGTGCAGTGGCACATTCACGGCCACCCCGTTGTCAACCTGCTGGGCTCTGGCGATCTTTCCGCCTCAGCCTTCCAAGTAGCCGGAACTAAAGGCGTGCTAGCACACCCGGCTAATTCTTTTTATTTGTTGTAGAGATGAGGTCTCGCCAAGTTGCCCGGGTGGGTCTCAAACCCGTGGGCTCAGGCAATCCACTCGCCTCGGCCTCCCAAAGTGCTGGGATTGCAGGCTGAGCCACCGAGCCTGGCCTAAAGAGATTTTGTGTTTACAACCTCCTTGAGAAAAATGGGGTAGGTCCTCTTGGGGGGTATGAGTGGATGGAGCGTGGGTCTTGGGTCAGGTAGAGCTCAGGGAATTCCCTGACACCAGGAAGATGGAGGATAAGCAGATGGTGGATCACAGTGGATTCTCCTTCATCACCAGATCCAGCAAATCTTCCTTCCTCTAGGGACACTTCCATATCCTATTCTAGACTACCTCTTTCTTTGACTTTTCACATGGCATTCAGGTTCCTAAATTCAGAATTTACTGAGGTAGCCATGACCTCAGGCACCAGAGGCTTAAAACAATCTTTTCCAACCATCCCTTTGTCCAGACCATGCAAGTTCTGTGTTTGCATCCAAGTGTCAAGACCCCAGAACATTTTAGAGGGGAGCCACCCTTGAAAATTAAACTTCTTTTAATAATAATTAAAGATAGATTTCAGGGTTGACATAAAGATGGCCCCAGTAAAGCCATTTCCCTACTGTAAAACATTTTCCAAAGTTCCCTTTCTCTTCATATATTTGTGTTCATGTACATTCCAGAAATATTCTACATTAAATTATGGATTAAGTTTGTTTACAGTAATAGTGCAAACATCTGAAAGTCTTCATACTCTCCAATAACTATAATAACTTCTACATTCATACATAAAAAGGGAAATTTTCCTTGGTGTTGTTTCAGTCTTCACAATAAAAACAGTCACCGGAGTTGGCTTATGTGGAAAACAAAACGTTAGTTGATTTTCACAGCAAAGTTTCCACTCTGGGTTCCCATTGTTCACATGTGATGATGTGCCTTGTTGTGAAATCGAACTCAAAAAGAAAATCCCTACTCATTAGATTAACACTAGAAGGTAATCTGTAGCATAGTAAGCCCTTAGACATCAGTTTATTAGCCACTGAACTTGAAATAATTATTTCTAAATTCACTTTGTCCATCTTTTCATTTCCAAAAAAGATCTGAGGCAGTCCCTTAGAATATTAATGAACATTTATTAATAATATATTAATGATAATATCTATTTATCTCCAAGATAAAACAATAGTTTACAGTAGTACTGACAGGTCTTCATTTAAAAAAAGTTTTAAATGATTTTCACAAAAGCCAAAAAAACCAAATATCTTATATTATTTAAAATAATCAACTGTAATTTGACATATTATAATTTTCCTGAATAACATAACTCTATAGAACTTGAAATTTGTCATTTTTGAACACACCATCATAAACAGGTTGACAATTCTCTTTGGAAGTCAGTTAGAAAACCCCATTGTCACTCTTTCCCCTGTTATCTTGGACCAGCAGGAGGTGCCATATTGGTTCTTACTTTTCAGCCTCAAGTATCTAGGGGAATCGTATCCATCCTCTTTTCACTCTGTTGCCTGGCATGAATTCTACTTTAACCGGAACTCCATCCTTGCATACTCCCTAAGCCAGGTTTCTTTCTTATTACGTGTGTGTGTGTGTGTGTGTGTGTGTGTGTGTGTACACGCAGGCAGGTGCATGTGTCTTCAGACTTACTCTCATCCCTGCTTTCTCTTCCTGTGTGATTATGTCACTCTGAAATTTTGTCACAACTTTTCTACTGCAGCTTCCCAGTTTATTTGACATCTACGTGCTAAAAAAACAACATCTATGTGCTCGTGACTATTACTACTCTGCTATAAAGTTGGAGTAAAGGCGGAAAATGTAGTTCATTCTATTTTGACTTTTCTCGGACTACATTCTACAAAGCACTGATTCTTCCAGATGTTAACGTGTGTTATGGAAAATGTTCCATGATTAATGTGATTTGGAAAACTCTGACAATTAATTATACACATGAGCATTTTAAAGTCTCCAAGAAGTCCTGTAGTAGACAAAATTGCTTAACTTGATTTAATCCAGCATTTTCCAAATTTATTTGCCACTGGCTTCCCCACCTACCACCATGCTTTCATAAAATACAGTTTGAGACATACTTGTTAGTGAACCTTACAGACTACTGGAGTGAACAGTCATTGTCCAGAGGACACAGGTAAGCAGGCGTTTACAAAATGATGATAATTATGATTGAGGAAAGGATGGTGGTTCGGCGAGAACATGTAACAAAAGACCATGACTTAGGCTAGAGGTGGAGAGTGTTTTCCCAAGGATGTCACTCGTTTGCTGAGACCTGAATGGGGAGTAGGAGCCAGTTGCCTGCTGGGGGCGGGTAAGGGAGGAATCTTCCTCACTTACATAGTCCATTCTTCGGTCCGAGTGGAATGGCTGGCTTCTAGGTCAGCTCAGATGACAGGGATGAGGAACAGATATTTCATTCATTCTAGTTTCTGTTAACTTTGAGATTTCCTTAGAGAAAAGGGCAGAACAGAGAAGCTACTAAAGCTTTTGGGAGAAACAAAAACCCTCACAGGATAAGGAGACAGCTGGGATGTGGGAGGTGGTAGCTGAAAGAAGTGGGGAGGGGGTGCCAAAAATAGCACCCATTTTTGTAACAAGACTCGGTTATTTTTACAAATGATCATACAGATTGTTCGACTAGGGTCTATGAAATATAGACTGTCACTCATCAGTAGTATGGGACATTGTGTAGTACAAACCTCAAGAGTTTAATGTATTTCCCATCACACACTTGTTAATTGGATGCTGAAATTATCCACCTTTACCCATGAATGGACTAAACATAGTGTTTAAGGGACCAGGTGCAGGAGGCATTTGAAATTAGGAAAGCAATTATGGGTTATTTGAAGACCATGAAGTTGATGCCTCTCTCTTTGATTTTTCTTTTCTTTTTTCCTTTTCCCTTTTTTTTTCTGCAGGAAAGGCTACATGAACATTCTGCTCCTCTAGCAGAGCATCTAGTTTTGAAAAATCTGATATTCACTCTGTTCTAGGCGCCTATAAATTCAATATACAGTAAGCCAGCCCTTAGTGCAACGTTAAACAGATGATGATGGCTTGTCAAAGGTGATATAGATCTTACAAATGACCAACACAGAACTATTAGTATACGGATTACCACAGTAGGAACCTCCTGGCTTTGAGGTCAGATGACCAAATCTAGTGGAAAGAGGTTGGGCTCGATGACTCACTCCTGTAATCCCAGCACTTTGGGAGGCGAAGGTGGGTGGATGCTTGAGCCTAGGAGTTCAAGGTGAGCCTGAGCAACATAGCAAAAAAATCAAAAAATTAGCTGGGCATGGTGGCATGTCCCTGCAGTCCCAGCTGCTCAGATGCTAAGGTGGAAGGATCACCGGAGGTCAAAGCTGCAGTGAGCCACAGTCATCATGATCATGTTATTTATGTTACTTCACACCAGCCTGAGCGACAGAAGGAGACCCCAACTCAAATTTTTAAAAAAGGGTAAGAAAGAAAAGAAAGAAATCTATTGGGGGGAGAGAGAGAGAGAGAGAGAGCGAGCGTGAGCACACAAGCAACAAGAGAACACTGGGGTCTAGGAGTGTGAGTAGGATGAATTATCCTGAGAGGACAGGATCTCCAAAGGTTGAAGCTAGAGGAAGGGCAGAAACCTGAGACTATTTATTGTGTTCCAGCAGTGACAAGCCTGTTGGGCATCTTGAGATTTCAACCCGCCTCAGTGGTGCACATTTGGTGTCGTGGTAACTTCCCAGCTGTTAGCAAATCCAGTGCCACTATATTGGTCCGGAGGGCCCAGGAGCAGAGTCAGAACAAGGCATTGGGTTGTGGTGCCAGAGGCAGCCCTTTGTAGTGAAAGCCGGTGGCCCCATTTGCCCTCTGGGGCGGGACGCGGCAAAGTTAACGAGCAGTGAAAATGTGGTGTGGGAAGCCCTCTCCACGGGATTGCTCTAGGGGAACATCACTCCTTTGTGGCGGAAGTTCAGAGAAATCTCTCTGTGATTTAGCTGCCAACAGATGTGGTCTTCAGAGTGTGGGTTCTGGAATCACACAGACTGAACTTCACAACCTTGCGTGGCCTCTTGGTAACTGCCGCATCAGGCAGGGTCCACTCAGGAGAACAGAACTGTGTTGTTAATAGATGAAGTTTAACGTGGAGAACTGTTCACAAATGGGTTGAAAGAGGTGAAACGCTGAACAAGAGCCAGTGAGACCACCCAAAGATCAGCAAAAGCAGGAACATGCTCCCACTCCCAGGCCTGGAGAGCCGGGGGCTACCAGGTGGGCGTTGGAATGTGGAGCTCTGGGACATGAGAAGATGCAGCCATTGCCAGAGATGCTGCCCAGAACATGGGGGAGGAACATCCTGGCTTTTTCCTCCTGCTCTTCGCTTCCTACCGGTGAACCTCTGGTGAACTAGAAGGCAGAAAGTTGAGTTTACATGGCCAGCAAGTGAACAGGCCAATGGCCAGCCCAGGGGCTTTGTGATCCCACCGTGTGATGCCCCGTAGCCCCAGTTACCTCATTTGTAAAATGGGAAAAGTATTCCTGCCTCACAGGGCGGTTGTGAGGGTTCAGTGACCTAGCATATGCTTCAGTTAGGTTTTCTGGGTGGGAAGGAATGGTCTCACTCGAGAACCTTGAAGACAGTGATAAAGGCAGATGTGAAACACAAAAGTAGAGGGCCCAAGACCAGAACCAAGCTTCGTCGTAGCTGAGGAGGAGCCAAACAACCCGTCCCAGGGAGGGTAGGAATTACTGAGGAGCTGGTCTCACAGAGGCTGAGGTCGGAAAGACCTTCAGAATCCAGCGTAGTCCTCTGGATCTCAGCACTGGGAGTTGTAGAGTGTTACCTTTCTCTTTTACGTGAAGATGACCCCAAATCTCTATATGGGTCTGATTTCCTCTTTTAGCTATTGAGTGGCGTATTTATGCTCCATGCTAAAGCTTTTCTTTGAAACGAAGATTTTTTGAGCTTAGGTTTTCTGCTTCTCAGGACTTTGTCTTGATCATGATTTTTTTGCCTCCTCTTTCCACCTCAAACATCAGCTTCTGCTGAACATTGTTTCCTGTGCGTATTTCCCAATTGAATTTCATTGGAAATAGAATCTTATGGGGCCAACTCTTTTTTATTTGGCAGAACTTTTCATTAGATCTCCCTCACAGCAGCTATGGTGTGGACGTCCTTGGGAAATTGCTATCCTTGGGTCCTCGTGGGTTGAGAGCAGCTCCCCAGACTGGACGTGAATGAGGACATGATCCGAATCCTCAGAAAACCCTGCTCTTCTCTCTCGGGAAGCACCAAGGCCAGGACTTTCTCAGTTGTGTTTTGCTCTTTTCCCCATCCCAGAAGAAAGGGGCTCCCACAAGCACTTTGGTGAAGTGTGCAGTAGGTGGGAGTCCTGACAGGCTATCGGGGGACTGAGAAAAGGAGCAAAAACATGAGTCACAACCTCACAACTTCCAAAAGCGTGGCCATTTATGGGGCCCATCCCAACACTTTTACGACCATTAAACGCAGGGTTTTCTGAGAATTAGAATATACACTGCGGGACTTTAGCCCCGCACCTATTTTCACTGCGTGTCAGACTTATGAAGTGAACCCAGATTGATTAAGGAGAGAAGGAATCGTCTTCAAGGATGGGGCACTTCCCTGGTTGGAAACATTCTGGCTGGGTTTGCTGACTGGGGAGAGGAAGGCTCGTTTAGAGCCGCCAGAAAAGAATGCTCTTGGCTGACATCTGTGGGGTTGTTCTTGGCTTCAAAACAGACAGGATATTGACTAGCTGCCTCCTGAACCATCACACCCAGGCTGAAAAGTGTACCAGGCCCTGGTGAGTCAGGAGGGGCTGAGTCAAAGTTAGTTGAACCTAGCCTGGAGGAGTGAAGGGTTAGCCGGGGAGTTGAGAGACCTAGCACCACTCCTGAGTCCTGAGACCCTCTCACAGTGTGCCCTGGACTTCTTTTTCCTCTTCAACAGAAGGAAGGATTGGACAAGACTATTTTCAAAGTTCCCCGGCTCTAATAGTCATTCATATAGGTGGTGGGAGTGGGAGGGGGACACACGCAGGGCGTTGACCCTGGTTCATTTGGAAGCAGAGGGAACAATTCAAGTTTAAAAATAAAACTGATAGAAATGGTAGAGAAGAAAGAACCCAATCTCCTGCCTCTCAAAAAGATCAAGAGATTTTAGATCTGATCTCATTAGAGTTTTTTTCTCCTTTTTCTCTTCCTCAAAAAAACCATACTGTACTTTATGTTACTCATAATGCCTTTTAATGACTTCGATATTTTACCAGTCTCTGGCTAGCTACTGGTTTTCAGATTTTAAAGTGGAAAATCGTCATTTAAGGATCTTAAAAGCGTTGGTATGGGCCTCACTAATGGCCACGCTTTAGGAAGTTGTGAAGATTGTAGCCGATGTTTTTTGTTCCTTTTCTGTTTATTCCGATCCATCCCTTGCCTTTTCTTTCAGAATGAAGAATTCAGAGAAAATGCCCTTCTAGAGTCCACATGTTACATTGTTCGCTATTTATTAAATAGCTACTATGTGTGGAGATAGATGCTGGTGACAAGGGAGAAAATGACAAATGCAATCCCTGTCTTCCTGGAACTTACAGCTGTGTGTGTGTGTGTGTGTGTGTGTGTGTGTGTAGGGCGTCACAGCCTAGAAACAGGAAAGCGGAAAAAATGAGTGAGACGATGATGCATTGTGATAAGAGCTATGAAGCAGACAAAAAGCTGAAGGAGAGGAGATAGCAGAGTGAGGATGGGCCCATCTGGGTGGTAGGGAGGGATGGGGAGAGCTCTCCTGAGTGTGCAGCCCGAGAAGACCTCTTGCTAAGAGCGCAGCTGCACCAAGAGTGGAGACCCGATCCCAGGCAGAGACCTCGGGCAGGTGAGAGTGACTGGCGGGAGGAATCGTGGAATCCTGGAGTGGCTGTGGAGATGGATGTGCTATAATAGTATATTCTCTTCTCTACAGGCTGGAATACGAGGAATTTTCATTTGCAAGACTTGGTTCAGCTATCAAGAAAAGTTTCCACACATTCGAAGCATTGGCAAATCTCCTGAAGATGAATCTGGAACCACTCAGCAGGCCTGACTTTCTCCAGAGCGCAGGTCCTGGTGGAAGTGGGCTTGGAGTGTCGTCTCTTTCAGCGGTGAAGGTCAACCAGGGATACTGCGTGCATGTTGGAGACTGGAAAAAAATCTCCACTTTTTTTTTTTTTGAGTTGAAGTTTCATTCTGTTGCCAGGCTGGAGTGCAGTGGCACAATCCTGACTAACTTCATCCTCCACACCCTGGGTTCAGGTGATCCTTCCATCTCAGCCTCCCAAGCAGCTGGAGCTACAGGTGTTAGAGATGCGGTCTCGCTATGTCTCCTAGGCTGATCTCAAACTCCTGAGCTCAAGCAATCCTCCCACCTCAGCCTCCCAAAGTGCTGGGATTACAGGCGTGAGCCACGGGGCCAGCAAAATTTCCACTTTAAAAAAAAATCCTTCCATTAGTAGGAGATTAAAAAATGGAAAGTGGAGTCAGCTATCTCATCTTTATTATTTTATTAGAGTATCTAATCTATGCCAGGCTCTTTCTACTTGTTTTCTATGTTTGTTTTAAGCCTTAACTCATCCCTCTGAGTCAGGAATTACTGTCATCCAAATTTTACAGATAAAGGCAGCGAGGCCCAGAGAGTTCCACCGCTTGTTCAAGGTCCCCTGGACCCCATTCCCTTAGCCAGCAGGCAGCTTTGCTTGGAGTGATCAGCCTCATATGGTAGCACGCCCTAGGTAGCATATTAGAAGTAGGAGGTGGAGTTTCTGTCTCTTTCTGGAGTTAAGAGAATGTCAATTTTCCATCCAAGAGTGAGACTTCTAGACCCCATTCTATTAAATTAGAATCTCTTGGGGGATACAGATCAGGAATTTGTGCTTTTAAATTGCTACCCAGTTGATTCTAAATACTGTTTGAGAAGAATGGTCGTGAGCACTTACAAGCTTGTAGCCAAGAGGCTAGTCCCCGAATTCCTTCAGTAACAGTAATTTCAACAACAATAGTGATGATAATGCCATTTGAGTGCCTTCGCTGGGTCAGACCTTATATTAGGTATTTCCATGTATGATTATATTTGATCTTGATAACTCTGCAAGGATCATGTGATTTTTTTATATCTTACAAATGAGGAATTAGTTCTAAACTCGGAGAGACAAGTAACCTGCCTACAGTCATGGAGACGATGAGTTGCAGAACTGGTGTTCAAACACATCTGCCGGCTCATGTTGTACAAACACTATGTGTGGTGTCCACAATTCTGTAGGGCATTTTTTTTTTGAGTTGGAGTCTCACTCTGTCGCTCAGACTGCAGGGCAGTGGCCGCTCCCGGCCACCGCAGCCTCGACCTGCTGGGTTCCGGCGACCCTTCTGCCTCAGCCTTCCGAGTAGCTGGAACTACAGGTGCACACTACCACGCCTGGCTAATTTTTGATTTATTGTAGAGATGAGGGCTCGCCAAGTTGCCCAGGAGGGTCTCGAACCCGCGGGATCAGGCAATCCACTCACCTCGGTCTCCCAAAGCTCTGGGATTACAGACTGAGCCACCGAGCCCGGCCTGTAGGGAATTTTTAATTACTGAGATTAGCTTCAAGTCTTCTTTCTTGTCTCATCTCCAAACATAACCAAATGATCAAATGAAATGTTTCTGGGTAGATGGTCTTTGGCAGGTTGTTTAGCCACTCATTTTCTTATTTATAAAATGAAAAATAAATAGAGCCTACCTCATGAGCTTGTTGTAAGGATGCAGTGGGATGGTCCATGCCTTGGTCTGCACCTGCCTTGGTAAGCACCCAATAGATGTCACTGCTATTCCTAGTGACATCGTCATACTGTCCAGGTCTTCCTAAAATGGGTTCATGCAATTGTTCCATGATCAGAATTTCTGACCACCAATATTTTTATTTTTATTTATTTTTTGAGTTGGAGTCTCACTCCGTCACCCAGGCTGGAGTGCAGTGGCACAAGGGATGTGTGGAGCCAGAGTGAGTAATAAACACCCTGGTATTTTCACAGCTGTTAATATTCTTACTTCAATCACTTTGTCATCAGATTGATTCATGTTGTTGGACTACATGTTTGAAATAAGCAGAATAAGCATCAACCTGCCATGTTCAAGCGATCCTTCCATCTCAGCCTTCCAAGTAGCCTGAACTACAGGTGCGAGATACCATGCCTGGCTTATTTTTTGATGTTTTTTTTTATTGTAGAGGTGACGTCTCACCAAGGAACCCAGGCTGTTCTCGAGCCACAGGCTCAGGCAATCCACTCATCTTGGCTTCCCAAAGTTCTGGGATTACAGGCTTGAGCCACCACGCCCAACCGACCACCCACATTGATTGTTGCTTTCCACTTGGCCAACTTGAACTAACAAAGATCAACCTACTCTTTAAAAAGAAAAAAACAGAGTCCGCAGATGTCATCTGTGACCATCCTTCAGTGTTCAAAGTTCTTTCTTCCAGCTGATCTCCAGGAAGATATACCATGCTGTCAGCTGAGTTCTAGTTAGGGATCTGCAAAATCACCTTCTTTTCTTACTGCCTTCCTTTTGTCAGGGAAACTTAGATTTCTCACTGATCACTGACATCCCCCTCATTCATCATTCATTCATTCATTCATTCATTCAGCAAATATTTATTGATGTCCTATTCTGTGCCAGGCCCTCACTGTTCCAGGTACCACAGATACAGCAGTGAACAAAACAGAGATCTCTGCCCTTTTGAAGTTTACATTCTAGTGGGGGGTGAAAGAGGCAGACATAAACAAACCAATAAGTTGAGTATAAAATATGATAAGTTTCACA
>CAUYQG010186442.1:0-12611 GCA_963574415.1 Tarsius wallacei
ACCCTGTGGGTGACTTAGGCGGGGCCTTGGCCATCTGCTGACGGATGGGTAGGAAGGGAGTTCCGCGGGGGGCCACACCAGCTGCAGCCACGAGAGGCAGCTGAAAGGGGAGTCTTGTACCAGCTGCAGTCGAGGCCCCAGGACGGCACAGGACAAGAGTAGGTGGAGACCAGGTGTCAGAGGGTAAGCCATATGTGTGTGAGTCACACGTTGTAAGGCACGCGTGTGTGAGTCACATGTGTGTAAGGCATGAGCATGGGAGTCACATGTAAGGCATGAACATGTGAGCATGTGAGTCACACGTGTGTAAGCATGAGTGTGTGAGTAAGGCATGAGCGTTGAGTTACATGCAAGGCACAAGTATGTGAGTCACATGTGTGTAAGGCACAGCATGAGTCGCATGCGTGTAAGCACAAGCATGTAAGGCACAAGTATGTGAGTCACACATGTGTAAGAGATGAGTGTGTGAGTCACATGTGTGTAAGGCACAAGAATGTGAGTCACATGTATGTAAGGCACTAGCATATGAGTCATACATGTGAAAGACACAAGCACGTGAGTCACATGTGTAAGGCATGAATGTATGAGTCACATGTGCAAGGCACAAGCATGTGAGTCTCGTGTGTAAGCATGAGAGTGTGACTAAGGCACGAGTGAGTCACACGTGTGCAAGGCACAAGAGTGTGCGTAAAGCACAAACATGTGAGTCACATGTGAGGCATGAATGTGCGAGGCACAAGCATGTGAGGCACAAGCATGTAAGGTATGAACATAAGAGTAAGACATGAGCGTGTGAGTCACACATGTGTAAGGCATGAGTGTGCCAGTCACATGTGTAAGGTGCCAGTTTGTTTCTCTGTGGACCAGACCCCGTCACAGGGGAAAGCAGGAGATACCAGGCTGCAGGGGAGAGACTGCCAGGATACTGGAGCCCAGGACAGACAACTGAGGACATTGTGGGTGGGGGGGGGCAGACAAAGCGCAGACCTGGACGTGGTCATCGCATGCGGCTGAGCCAGAAGTGCGGCTTCCAGACGTTGCATCGTTGTCTACAAGGAATCAGTGATGTTCCTGGCAGATGATGGAGTGAAGCTTAGGGCTGGAGTTGATCTGATTTGATCATGACTTGGTGAGAGGAACTGCTTAGCTGAAAGTTTAATGGTTTGGTTTGTAGACTGTGTTAAATGTCCCTGTGTAAAAAAAGCCCCATCAAAATGTCATTGACAACTCACTCCTTATCTTGTCTCAACTCAAGAAGTCTTCCTTTTAATCTTTGCTGTTAACCATTAGATTTCTCTTTCTCTCTCTCTCTCTCACTCTCTCTCTGATCTGGGGTCTCACTCTGTCACCCAGGCTGGAACGCAGTGGTAGGGTCATGGCTCACAGCAGCCTCGACCTCTTGGGCTCAGGCGATCCTTCCAACTCAGCCTCCCAAACAGCTGGGACACCAGGCGCATGCCACTACGCTTGGCTAATTTTTGTATTTTGTTGTTGTTGTTGTTGTTGTATAAACGAGGTCTTGCTATGGTGCCCAGGCTGATCTCAAACTACTGGGCTCAAGCAATCCTCCAAAAGTGCTGGGATTACAGGCGTGAGCCACTGCGCTAGAGCACACATAGGTTTCTCTTGTTGTAGGGAGATGGATAACTTATTTGGTAAGACTGGAGAAAGGTTGAGTACGTCTCCCTAGTTGATCCTGGAACTCCCTGCTACTCAAAATGTGGACTGTGCACTCTCAATCCCTGAGGATTTGTTAGAAATGCAGACTCTCAGGCCTTACTACGGGAGCCATGAAGCATGACCTGCATTTTAATAAGGTCCTCCTGTGATTTGCATGCTCAGACACGTTTAAGAAGCACAGCTGTAATGGATATTCATTATAGTTTCTTTCCAGATCCTAATGGCAATCTGTTCCCTCCCCAGCAGAAGGGGGTAGGGTGGACAGTCATACTGGATAACAGGACTCCTTGTCACAGTTGATTGAATGAATTAGGGCTGGTCACCTGACCCAAGCTGAGCCATTCAGAGTACTTTTGGGAATTTGGATTAGAACACTGTGTGTGTGTGTGTGTGTGTGTGTGTGTGTGTAAGAGAGACAGAGAGAGAGAGAGAGAGAGAGAGAAATATATATGGAGGAAGAAAAAGAAGAAGGTAGGGAGAAAGAGAGGAGGAGAAGAAAAGAAGGAGGGTTAGAGACAGAGCTAGATAGAGACAGATACACACCCTTTTTCTGGGCAGCTGGACATATGGCCTGTATATTCGAGAGCAGGTCATTTTGCACCAGCTGCAAGGCCCTGAGCAAAAGAAAACCAGTTGGTAGAGAGAGGAGACAGAACCGTGTGCTAGACGATGGGTAATGACATGATGTCTTAGTCCATTTGGGCTGCTGTAGCAAAACACCATAGATTGTAGATGATAAACAGCACATGTATTCTTCACAGTTCTGGAGGCTGGCAAGTTCAAGATTCAGGCACCAGCAGATTTGGTGGTGTCTGGTAAGGACCCTCTTCCTGGTTCACAGAGAGTGCCTTTTCGCCGTGTCTTCGCATGGTGGAAGGGTTGAGGGTCTCTCTGGGGTCTCTCTTGCAAGGGCACTAATTCTATAAATCCTTCATGATCTAGTCAACTTCCAAAAGCCACACCTCATCACACCATTGTTATGAGGGTTAAGATTTCAACATGTGAATTCTGATGGGACATAGACATTCAGATCGTAGCAGATGGTTTTTAGGGTTTGGTTCCAACCCATCCTGATGCACAGCTGAAATTTTACCCTTGGCTTCCCCCAGGCTGCTCTCCGCCTGACAAATTCCTCTTGTCGGCCTAAGCTGGCTTGAGTTGGCTTCTGTTACTGCACCTCACCACGTCACTGGGGTTTTGTGGTGACATCAGCAGAACCTGACTCTGGACCTCTTCACCTGGGAAGAATCTCTTGGTGGCGGTGGGGGTCTGAGGGGCTCATGGGAGGCAGTGGCACTAAGGGAGCTGAGTGGGCCAGACAGAAGAAGCCACAGCCAGGCCATGAGCAAGGACAGTTCAGTCATCAAGCCACTTGCCGCTGGGGTAGGCTGTGAGCTATTCCTCTCACTCCTGCTCCCCCACCAACTTAGGGGGCCCAGGGGCTCGGGCCAGTGCTTGTCCCCGAGGCTGTTCTGCGGGTGGGGAGGAGGAGGGCCTGGCTGCTTTGGCTTCCACAAATCTGCACACACTAAGAGCACGGTCATTCCCCCAGGACACATCCAGTTCATGCCATGACGGAGACAGAACGGGTGCTGGCAGCGGACCGCTGCAAGGTCTGTGTCCTTATCAACGACTGGAGCAAGGACTTGGGTGGACGTAATTTATTTGGGGGTAATTCTAGAAAGCAGAAGGGAGGCAGAAGAGTGAACCTGGAAGAAGGAAAAGCCAATAAAAAATGCACTATGTGGGTCTCTGCTGTGGGCAGCAAGGGCTTGGCTGTACACGGAGAAGCAGGCAGAACGCCTTCCAGAAAGATCCACCTGGGGCTGGGAGGCGGGGCACTCAGCCAAAGGGACCCTCCAGGTGACACCAGTCCCAGTGTGCTTGCGTTGTGCCTGCCTTGAGCTAGCAGTCTCTGCGGCTATGAGGTAACCCTGGATAGAAAACCAGAGAGGCACGGGGTGCACCCTCGAGTAATCTCATTCTCCTGGTCAGGGTCTTCGGTCAGTGTTCCAGAAGCTTCCACTCCAGCTGGGGTTGAAGTCAGAGAGGGCTGAGGGAGTGTCCTGCATGGCACAAAGAGTTTCTGCTACAGCCACAACACACCAAAGGGTCACATCCCTAGTCCTCAGTGCCTAAGTACTCCAGCACGGGAGATGCCTCAAAATTAAATGGCTGGATCATTATCTCAGGGTCACATGATCTTAGAGTTAGAATTCTCCCTTTTATCTTTACCAATGACATGCATTGAGGAACGGAGGACTTTATAGTAACAAGCAGGGACGAGAATCCCAACTTTGTCTCTGGTTTTTATGGATTTCTTTCTATAATTTCCACTTTGTAGAAAACGCACTCAAGCGAAATGCCATACAGCTCTTTAATAAATAAAAACCAACTACTAAAATATTTCCTGCTTGATAGATCATTTTCTTAGTCCCTGCCTCATAAAATTTAGAAGGGGGGGATGGCAAATTTCTCATTTATTTGACTGATTCTAGTTTTCTACATGGTCAACACATGCATCATTGGAACCTGCATCTGCCTGTTCATTTGCGGAATCTCCACGCGCCCGTTTCTGCTGTCTTGGGTGAGTCTTGGCACATAGCAGCCGGCTCTGGCAAGGAGAAGAGCTGATGTTTCTTTAGCTTTATCTGACCGGGGTTTTTCTTGTTATTTTTGATTTGTGGTGTGCCTGGCTCACCCCACACTTCTGTCTCCATCATGACAGGTCCCTTCTGATTCACCGTGCAGCCCTGTCTCTCCAGGCACCGCCTGCTGGAACCGCTCAGAACCGCCTCTCTCTGTGGCTGACTCAACGTTTAGCATATGCTGCATGTCACAGCCCTTGTCCAGAGATCTGTTCACATTCTTGAGTGGGCTTGAAGCTCCGACAGGGGCTGCCTGTGGCTCAGACACCCTGAGACTCACCGGCTTTTTGTTTCCACATCTCAGCATACCTCGGAAAGAGACGCAAGCAGTCAGCCACTTCTGGTGACTTTTGCCCAGACGACAGTGGCTCTGGGTGGAGGGGAAATTTAGCTCTGTGCCTAAAAGGACTCTCCAAGCATCAGGGAGCGGGAAGGAGGCCTTTAAGACCCAGCCCAGATGCCTCTTGGCTTGATTCCATGAATGTTTGGAGTCCCTGCTATCTCCCCCACTCCCACCCCATCACAGTTAATTACTTCCCTTCCTGGGTTCCTTTCTAAGCCCACGACTGTGTTTCTTGCAGTACGATTTAAATCCCTGTTAACTGTGGATGTGTTTATTCCTCTTGCTAGATCATCAGGGGAGAGAAATCCTTCCGCAGTCATATCTTTCTCCCATAGAGGGCTGTTGGTGGACTAATAATCAATGTGTGTTTGCTAATGTCCTGGCTCTGCAGAGCCTTGAAGGCCCATGGTCCCCGTGACAGCCCACATTCCCAGCATACCTTTCCCTTGGTCCTGGTTGCCACCCTTCTAGTTCTTGGGCCATCTTCTGGGGTAGGAAGTATGGCAGGAGGTCAACGACCCCACATGGGTCTCAAGCTCTCCCCTGAGAGATGGGTTGGGCGTCCCCACACGTGGCCGCCAAGGAGCCAGAACGGAAAACCATCATGCTCCTGGAAAGCCTTTTTTTTATAGAGTGAAAACAGGTGGAGAATTACGTCTTTATAAATTGAATCTTACATTTTTTGGGGGTGAAATTGTCTTTTGTTAAATTAAAACTCTTTTACTGCTTTTATCTCATTACAGAAGTAATAAATGTTCATCACAGGAAAGTTGGACCTCAGTCAGGCATTAAAGTACATACAATCCCACTTACAAGAGGACATAAACTTTTAACACCTTGGCGTATAACCTTCTAAATCTTTATTCATGTGTGTGTGTGCTTCTCTTTCTCTATATAAAAAGGTTGAGATTCAAATTCTATTTTAAACATGCTACAGGAGCTTGCTATTTAAAGGAATTCTAGAGTGAACTCTTTTGAGATGTGAGTAATTCCTTGGGGCTTTATTTGTGCTGTGAGCTCCAGCACAATCCAGAAGTTATAAACTGTTTATGGTTGGGGGTGAGGGGTGTTTGATAATCTTTGAAAATTTCTGTCTCTGGTTCTGCCTTTATATCCATCCATCCAACCATTCACACACTCACCCTTGCATCCGTCCATCCACCCACCCATCCAACCATCCATCCATCTATCTACCTACTCACCCACCCACCTACCCATCCACCCATCCACTCACCCACCCACTCATCTACCCACTCATCCATCCATCCATCCATCCATCCATCCATCCATCCATCTTCTATTAGCCTACCATATATTTCCTAATTGAGTGTTGAGAGATTGACATAAAAAGACAGGCAAGAAAGCCAGAGCTGGGTTGATTGAGTGCCCTCCGCAGGGAGCCTCATGCATACAGCGCCACATATTTATGGCGTTCCCCAAGGACTGGATTACACGGCAAAAGATTAACATCCCTGCTGCACAAATTAAAAATGCTCTATTATTTGCAGCATGGAGCGGACTAGCTGAAGATCAGCATCTTCTCTTTGAACAACATAATTGAATGTCTCTCAGCCTGAACTCCTCGCTGTATTGATTTGAATTAATTATTTGTGCATTTGTAATCTCCTGGCTTCCCCAGCCCAGGAGTGCCCCCGTCGCAACACTGCATGGCTGCTTCCTCTCGAGCCATCACCCTGAGTCTGGAAGCCTCGGACGGTTCTAGGGACAACTAATCAGTCAAACAGAATCAGCTTTTGCTGATAAAGGAGAGACTTCCTTGTAAAACTGACATCCCGTTTTACGGGAATTAACACTCTGAAAAGTGACTGTGGTCTGCCTTAGTTAAAAGTACATGGTTCACCAGGACACAGTCTGGAGAAGCCACAGGAGATGGAGTGGTGGGGTGGGGGTGGAGGGTGAGGGGGAGGGAGCAAAATTTTACCATCCAGGGGCCTGGAAATGAGTCAGTGAAGAGGACTGGCACAATCATGGCCAAGTAGTTTGGTAGTTGGGTACTAGAATATGTCTCGTTGCAAACAGGGAATTAATCGGTTATGTAGGTAAGAGTATGTTAGAAGATTATGTTGTAGATACACCGCAATCCTTTCTCCAAAGTAAAAACATAGTTTACAAAAAAAAAAAAAAGAATACCATAATTTACAAAAAAAAAAGAAACCCAGAAAAATCAACATTTGCGAAGAAAACTCAGGTTATCTGCAATCCAATTTAACCTTGCTGTGTTCTTAAATTGAAAACTGAATACGTATTATTTAAAAACAGCAATTGCCTGCTTCGGGAATGGGCTTCTGGTTAAGCCTAAAACTTCTTTAGCTCCAGCCCTCTTGGAGGAACATCATGAGCGGCTATGTGTCTTCTGGCTCTGTCAGGCTGATAGCGTGACCCAGCTGGCAGACGCTGCTGAGGATGAAGGCGGGGGGAGTCTGGTGGCCTCCTGGGTGCAAGCTCACATGCTGCAGGAGCTCAGAGACCCATGCCCGCAGGAGGCAGGCTGAGTGGGATGACAGGGAGTGGCAGGGCTTGTGGGAAAGTGGGAAGACCGTTCTCTATCACAGGGAGCAGCTGCTGCTGGACACTCAGTGACTGTCACCACCACATAGGAATGTGGGCCCTGGGTGGTTGCGTGTTACGATTTTTCCAGAAGTCAGAAATTCATATTTTTACATGAAAGTTTCTTGTACTGTAAAGGAATAATACAAATCCTTGTGTGAGCCAGATGTGGCTTGTGAATTGCCTGTTGGCAACCTCTGGGTGAATTTGTCTTGGGGAATGTGGAAAGGAAAAGTTGCTATTTTATTTTAATATAAATCCCTGATAGGATTCTATCTTTTCTCTTCCTTTGTTTCTAACTTCACTCGCACCGATTATTCACTGGCTTTGTTTATGAGACACTCTTACCATGGATCTGTGCATGGCATCATTCATTCATTCATTTTGGTAATGCAGTAAGTACCCTGGCTCACCACTCAGTCTGAAGACTAAGATACGTGATGTTCACCTTCATCCACATATGGGCTTCTCACATTTCTGCTTTCTTTATTTTTTTTGAGTTGGAGTCTCACTCTGTCGCCCAGACTGGAGTGCAGTGGCTGCTCCCGGCCACCGCAGCCTCGACCTGCTGGGCTCCGGCGATCCTTCCGCCTCAGCCTTCCAAGTAGCTGGAACTACAGGTGCACGCTACCACACCCGGCTGATTTTTGATTTATTGTAGAGATGAGGTCTCACCAAGTTGCCCAGGCGGGTCTCGAACCCATGGGCTCAGGCAATCCACTCACCTCAGCCTCCCAAAGGTGCGGGATTACAGGCTGAGCCACCGAGACCGGCTCACTTCTGCTTTCTTACACCAAGGTGGCCATGGTCCACATTCATCTCTCTTCTGCTTTCCTTTTTAAACAGTTTTGTCCTATCTATATGTTTTCTTGAGAAGTCTGTCTGTCTGCCTATATTCATTCATCCATCCAAAATTATCTATTGATTTTATTAATTATTTACTTATTTATAGTTGCAGTCCCACTCTGCCGCCCAGGCTGGAGTTCAGTGGCATACTCACAACCACTGCAGCCTCGCTCTGCTGGGTTCAGGAGACCTTTCTGCCTCAGTTTCCCAAGTAGCTGGAACCACAGCCATGTGCCACCTTGCCTGGCTATTTTGATTTATTGTAGAGAGAAGGTCTCGTCAAGTTGCCCAGGCTGGTCTTGAACCCCTTGGCTCAGGCAATCCCCTTGCCTCGGCCTCCCAAAGTGCTGCAATTACAGGCATGAGCCATTGCACCCAGCTTATTGGTTTTAGTTTGGTTTTAATTTTATGAAAAGGATATTATGCTGAATGTAATCTTTTGGAGCTTTCTTTCTCCCACGTCATGAGCACCTGGGAATTTGTACATAAAACTTCAAGGCAGTCCCGTGCACATACCTGGAAGCAGACGAGTTCCCATAAGCAGGAGAGTCGATGAGCATGCCATAGAATAGCCTCATGATGAAATATTACACAGATATCTCATCAAGAATCAAAGTAAGCGAACGCCAAGCAATGAAACGGTGATGAATCTACTAGACCAAGAATTTTGCCATCAGGAGTGGGTCACAGTGTGTGTGAATGTTGTTTTAAGGGTCAAAATGTTTGCAAGGAGGTTGTACTAACTGACACTTTCACAGTCAGCACGTAGATGATTGTGTGGGTCCATATTCTCGCTAATGCTTGGTATTGTCAGACTCTTCAAGGTTTGGCAATTAAGTGGGCGTAATCACTGGGCCTAATTTGCATTTCTCTAACTGATATTGTGGCTAAATACCCTTTGTAATTTTTTTCTGGCCATATTTTCTCTTCCACGGTATGGTGGTTTATGCCTTTTATCCATCCTCCCATTGTGTTGTTTGTTTATATTGATTTCAAGGAATTCTTTGTAATCCTTTGTTTTGTAAATCTCTTTTCACTTTCTTTCTTTATGGTGGTTTTGATAAACAAATGCTCTTAGTTCTAATGTAGCCAAAATTGCCCATCTTTTCTTTTATAATTACCACTTTTTGTGTTTCATTTAAGAAATCCTTTTTAACTTCAAAATCTAAAAGACGTCATACATAGTTTCTATTAAAAGTCCACTTATTTTTTCCCTTTAAAAAATCAGGTGTAGGAAGCAAATCTGATCTTTGTTGGGTTTTGCTAGTTGGTGGCAGATTAGATTTGGTGTGAAGTCATGTTTTCTAGGACTTAAAATAGATTTTTGGTGCTCCTTGGGTCTTTGCCATTTAAAAAGGGTCACCTCTGGTGGTGTTGCCAGACTTTACCTCATGCGGTGTCTGCAGTCACAAAATGGGGCCAGTCCCCCATAAAGGTCACAGGTTTTCCACGCATCTCTAGGGCTTGTGGAGTGAGGTGAAAGGTATTTTACTTCTGCTGTTGTGGGTGGTGTTGGTTCCTCTTGGCTGACAAAAGCAGGGAACTCCGAGGGCAGCAGCAATACCGTGCAGAGACTGGGTGTCCTGGTTGGTTGGAGTTTCCCACATGCCAGGTCATTCCTGTAGCTGCATCATTCACTGGAAGGAGAGCAGAAGCATCTCATGCAGCAGGCTGCTGAGAACAGGCATGTGCGTGCACATGGGGAGCAAATGCACCAGGCCTCCTGCTGCCTGTCACCCAGGAAAAGCAGGGTGCACTCTCTGTAATGCTGGTGAAATGGACGCCAGTGTCGCCTGAGATGGGGATGGGCTTAGTGGAAGAAGCAGTGCAAGAATAAGCAAGAACCGTCCCCCCACCGTCAGCATCAGAAGTCCCTTGGCCACAAACCTGGTGGCTCACAAACAGCTCTGTCTCCTGTTTCCAACCGAGGGCAATTTTGGAACACACAGGGCCCTGCTTTCCGAGTCAGCTGTAACTAGCAACGTGGGGTTAAGGCAGAACTGAAACTCAGAATGCCACTGCCTCTGGTCACACAGCCTCCTGCTGAGCCCTGAGAATCCATCCTCTAAAAAGTCCCAAGGCTACGCCCTGCAATGCTGGCTGTGGCCTGAAGACACAGGTGGGTTGACAACACAAGGTGCTGCCAGCCCAGGGTGACCTTATCACGGGTGAATGCAGCGGCTATCCCTGGATCCGGGTGTCCAATGTGCTGGCTGTCCCTTGCTTTCCTTTCTTGTTTTCTTTTGGCCCCTGACAGGGGGTGGAGTTCGCACCCCGCTCCCGACTCCAGTCTCTCATTTTGGCATTAGCTGTGATGCAGGGCCACAGTTCCACAGTCCCTTCAAGCAGACAGGTGGCCCTCACAGGCTGGGGCCAGAGCTCCTGACCCATCCACAGTGCATTCTTCTCAAGTTGAAATAAATTGTCCTATTCAGCCGGGCTCGGTGGCTCAGCCTGTAATCCCGCGCCTTGGGAGGCCGAGTTGAGTGGATTGCCTGAGCCCGCGGGTTCGAGATCTGCCTGGGCCACTTGGCGAGACCTCATCTCTACAATAAATAAAAAAAATTAGTCGGGTGTGGTAGCGCGCGCCTGTAGTTCCAGCTACTCAGAAGGCTGAGGCGGAAGGATTGCGGGAGCCCAGCAGGTCGAGGCTGCGGTGGCCGGGAGCGGCCACTGCACTCCAGTCTGGGCGACGGAGCGAGACTCCGACTCAAAAAAAAAAAATTGTCTTATTCTCTCACCCAGCCCTTGCCTGCCCTGGCCTGAGACCAAGATCCCAGGGAGTTTGGGCAGTGAGTCCCATGGCATGTTTCCGCGGGTGCTTGTCGCTCCTGGTTTGTACACAGTTCACGAAATTCAGGGCAGACCACCTGTTCCTCGTCCTCACTCTTGCAGTGCTCGGCAAGGGACCCCGGGGAGCACCAGCCCAGACCCTGCTGATCTGCACTGGATTCGCAGGTGCACACCCGACTTGTCTCTCTTGTGCCTGGGGCCCTGAGCCCGCGGAGATGCTGGCAACTGCCCCAGAGGGGCCCAGAGGCAGCGGATTTTCTTTAGCTTCCTGAGTGGCCACAGCCTCAGCCTGAGTTCCACTTGCTTCTGCTGGGGATGGGGTCAGGCTTTCGCTCCAGGAACTCCCAGCCTTGTCCATAGCTTCCTTCCTGGAAGTGCTTAGTCCTCAGGAGGCAGGCTTAAGGACTCCTGCCTGTGTCCGAGGTGCTACTTCTTTGTGAGGAACAAGGGACAGCTTCTCCAAAGCACACCTGCCTCCCCTTTCCCGTGAGCATCACGCCAGGGTCAGGGGCTTCCGGAGAAGGACCTGACAGCTTGCGCTTGTCCAGAGGGTCTGGCTTTGGTGACGGGCAGTGACTCCTCGGCTGGGGAATGAAGGCACCATGTCAGTCTCACCTACACATCGTTGCCCATCAAGCCGATGTCCGGAAAGTGCTTTCTCTTCTCCAGCACACAGGGCCAGTATTTAACGTGACGTTAGCCCATCGCCGTATTGAGTTAACTATAAAAAGAGATGATCTTTCTGGACAGAATCACCATCCACTGACAAAATGATTAAATTTGCAGCTCAACTGGTGATCAATATAAATGAAATGTGAAACAACTTAACGTATCCACCAGAAACAGCAGCGCTGAGGCTCTCATCACACTGTCATCCCAGGATACCAGCTCCATGCTGGGGGTCGCTGCCCACATGGGACTGTCCAAATGCACAATTTCTTTCTCAATACTGTCAGTCAACTAAATACCAAACCAGTCGAGATAGGCCGGATTATGCGGTAACAACAAACAACCCCGGAGTTCAGTGGCTTGAGATGGCCAAGGTGGACAGCTCATTGGGCTGCATGGCCCCAGTGTGGGCCAGCGGGGAGGTTTGTCCATTGCAGTCACTCAGGGACAGCGGCTGGTAGCGCACTTGTTTTGGATGCTGCCAGTTGTCACATTCGAGGAAGAGTGCTTTGGAGGACCCTGCACTAGCGATTGAGTGCCCCAAGCTGGCAGTGATGCTAGTCCCTTCTGTTCACAGCTCATGGGCCAGAGCTGTGGCCCCACCTGCCGCAGGACGCCAGGAAGCACAGTCCTGCCATGTGCCTGGCCAGCAGAGAACAGAGGTATCTGGCGAGCCATATCAATGATCAACCACACTTGTTGAAGCAGTGGGTGTGAAAATCTGGGTAGATTTTAAACAAATCTATGGGATTCAACTCTTTAATGGGATCCTTTCATGGAATGAAAACAATAGCCCCCACCCAGGGCATGTCAGTTTCCCTCAGACACATCTAATCTGCCTCAGACGCATGAATTTCAGAGGCTCAAAGCAATCTCTAGGTGCTTGGAGGAGTGTGGAATGCCCCGTCTTCTCTCCAAGTTCTCTCTTCAAACTAGCAGTGAAGCCAACAATAATAGATGCGCCTGATGTATAATCTCCAAGCTGACAAACACATTACACAATTAATTGAAACCAAGGGGGAAAAGAGAGGTTCTTGATTTATTTTATTTTATTTTTTTTGAGT
>CAUYQG010186449.1:0-14077 GCA_963574415.1 Tarsius wallacei
CTCGACCTGCTGGGCTCCGGCGATCCTTCCGCCTCAGCCTTCCAAGTAGCTGGAACTACAGGCGCGCACTACCACGCCCGGCTAATTTTTTGATTTATTGTAGAGATGAGGTCTCGCCAAGTTGCCTAGGCGGGTCTCAAACCCGCGGGCTCAGGCAATTCACTCACCTCAGCCTCCCAAAGGCGCGGGATTACAGGCTGAGCCATCGAGCCCGGCTTATTTTTTCATTTTTAAATTGAATTATTTTTATCTTTGCTATGTATTTACTTTTTTAAAAAAATGTTTTCAACAACTTTATTGAGATAGAGTTCACAGTTAACATACCCTACACAGTTTGTGCATTTGTACAATTCAATGATTTTGGATATATTACATCATTATTTTTTAATTGTGATTATATTTAAATAAAATGTATCATTTTAACTTATAAAAATTTATTTATTTATTATAAAGATGTGGAGTACAATTCAGGGTTAGGTATAGTACCCAGTGATGTCAGCAGGATGACAGAATAGAATGTTCTCAGTCCTCTTCCCTCTACAAAAGTGATAATTTGGCAATCATCATGATCTAAAATACCCACATGGAAGCTTCAAGATCTGGATAAGAGTTTGTAAAACCTTCTGTGGTTCCTTCCACCTAAAACTGAGGAATGTGACTTTGAAGGGCAGGCCTGTGTCTTGGTATCAGACCCACTAACTATAGACCTGGCTACAGACTTACAAGCTGTTCCATACGCCTGTGACATTATCTGTGGACTTGGTTCTACCCTTTAATTTTCCATGTTTCCAGAGGAAGTTTCATGCATACAAGAATCTGGTAGGAGCCATGCCCTTCCACGCTGCTGGTAGCAAGCCTAATGACCACAGATCCATCTGTAGACATAGAAACAACCCCATGACCCAGCTCCAGCTCTGTTCAACAAGGTCCCAGAAGCAGTCCTATTTATCTGGAGACTGGGAAGAAGAAAATTACCTGCCAAAACCAGTCTGCAAAGCCTGTAAAAAAGTGATGGATCTTCAAGTGCATAGCCACAAATCCAAGGTTACAAAGATTATAAAGAATCAGGCAGGCATGACACTACCAAAGGGAACTAATAAAACTTCAATAACTGACCTTAAATAAATGAAGATCAATGAACTACTTGACAACTAAACAAAATAAGGAAAATAATACATAAACAAAATAATAAGTTTAATAAAGAAATAGAAATCATAAAAAGGAACAAACTGTATTCTGGAGCTGAATAATACAATGATGGAACTGAAAAATTTAATAGATAGCTTCAACAACAGACTTAATCAAGAGAAGGATCAGTGAACTCAAAGACATGTGGTTTGGAATCATTCAGTTAGAAGAACACAAAGAAAAAAGAATGAAAAGGAGTGAATAAAAGCTGTAGGACTTAAGGGACATCATCAAAAGGAACCAATAAATACATTTTTGGAATTCCAGGAAAAGAGAGAAGGGAACAGAAAGCATATTTTTAAATTGCTCAAAACTTTCCTAATCTAGGTAGAAAAATGGGCATCTAGATACATAAAGCACGAAAGTTCTCAAATAGGCTGACCCCAAAGACGTCTACACAAAGATACACTATAATTATTCAAAAGTCAAACACAAATATAGAATTTTGAAAAAAGCAAGGGAAAAGCAACTTGTCACACATAAGGCAAGCCCCATAAGATAATCAGCATATTCCTCAGCAGAAACCTTACAGGGCAGGAAAGAGGGATGATATAATCAAATATTGAAATAAAAAAACCAATCAGCAATACATGGCAAAATGTACATTGAGAATAAAAAAGAGATATCATGTATTTTCTTTTTTTAAAATGAGACCCTGTTCTTTCTTTGCAGTGAAGAAGTAAATTAGCACAAACAGAAAACCAAGTAACACATATTTTGTCTTATAAGTGGAAGCTAAACACTGGATACACATGAACACAAAGATGGAAACAACAGAGACAAGGGACTCTTAGAGGGGGTGGTAGGTAGGGGACATGGGTTAAAAAACTACCTATTGTGTACCATGTTCACTATTTAGGTGATGGGTTCAACAGAAGTCCAAACCTCAGCATCAAGCAACATACTCATGTAACAAACCTGCACAGGTATAAAAAGAGACAAAAGTTGTTCTCAGACAAACAAAAACTGAGGAAGTTCACCACCACTAGACCTGCCTTACATGAAGTGCTGAAAAGAAATGATAGATGCTAAAAACCAAGACTATTGAAGTCATTCCAAGTATGTTTTCTGATTACAATGGACTGACACTAGAGATTAATAATAGAAACAAGATCAGAAAATACACACAAATACATAGAAATTAAACAACAAACCCTTAAATAACTATTGAATAAAATAAGAACATAAAATCTAAAATATCCAAAGCCTTTGTCAAAGATGAATTGGTTGATAAATGGAGGTTTTGCTTCTGGAATCTCTATCCTGTTTTATTGGTCCATATGCCTATTCTTGTACCAATACCAGGCTGTTTTGATTATTGTAAACTTATAGTAATATTTAAAGCCTGGAAGTGTGATCTCCCACTTTGTTTCTTTTGCTAAGGATGGTTTTGGCTATTCATGGTCATTTATGTTACAATATGGAAACATATGTTCCTGCAATGTTGTTTCCAGGTCTGAGAAGAATAATGTTAGTAATTTATTGGGCATTGCATTGAATCGATAGACTGCCTTTGGAAGGATGCACATTTTAACAATGTTAATTCTTCCAATCCATGAGCATGGAATATTTTTCCATTTGTTTGTATAATATTTGATTTCTTTGAGTAGTGTTTTGTAGTTTTCACTGTAAAGATCTTTCATATCTCTGATTAGGAAGTTGCTGAAGTATTTCATTTTTGTTGTGGCTATTGTGAATGGAATTGTGTCTGTTATTTGGTTCTCTGCCTGTTTGTTGTTGATGTATAAGAATGCAACTGTCTTTCACATATTTATTTTGTACCCTGAAACTTTGCCAAAGTCCTTTTTCATTGCATGGAGGTTTTTAACAGATTCTCTTGGATTTTCAAGGTATAGGATCATATCATCAGCAAAGAGAGATAATGTCACTTCCTATTTTTCTATTTGGATACCCTTGAATTCCTTCTCTTTTCTGATGGCTCTAGTTAGGATTTTCAACACTATATTGAACAGTAGGGATGAGTGTGGGCGACCTTGTCTTGTTCTGGCTTTTGGGGGAAATATTTCCCATTTCTGTCCATTTAGCAATATGTTGGTTGTAGGTTTTTTAATAGATGGCTCTTTCTATTTTGAGGTATGTTCCCTCAATGCCTAGGTGTTCAAGTGTTTATATCAAGAAGAGATGCTGTATGCTATCAAAAGCTTTTTCTGCATCTAATGATATAATCACGTGGTTCTTGTTTATGCATCTGTTGATGTATTTAATTACCTTTATGTGTTGGGAGCCGGCCACGGAGGCCCACTGAGCGATAGGGATCCGGAAGGGCCGTTGATCCCGAGACCACTAGGATGTGTTCGGGAGCTGTTGACCCATTCCTTCCCTCCATTTGGCATTGCTACCAGGAAAGGCTCCTGCTGGCTCTGACAGAAAACTCTGAGACCGGAACATACACAGCTAAACTAGGGAGTCTATTGTTCCCATTTTCCACAGTTTATGGCCTTTTGCTTTTAAACAATTTAAGTTTAACTTTGTGTCACATTGAGGAGCCTTAGTGCAGGTCACAGGTTCTCTTGATGTGATTTTAGAAATTTGTAGATATAGATTTTAGAAAATAGTTTATATAGATGAAGAAAATTTAAGTAACCATTTTATTATAGAAGTATGGTTAGTTCAGTTTTGTATAAGGGGGCCAGTGAAGTTTGAATTAGGCCAGCTGGTGCTAGGAGAGTATAACCATAGCAGTAACTGTTTTATAGAAACCAGTTTGAATTAGCATAGAATAGTAAAAGGTAATATATCATTATGTTGGTTTCAGGTGTAAGTATTGAACGACGTTATCTAACTATAAACAATTAAGGGTACATAGAAACTGGATAAGAACTTCATGTTATTCCTTATGTTTGAAAAATATATCTGCTTGAGAGTGGGGGATGTCCTGTGTGCACCTGGACCTGGTCATGTGAAAGGCACAAGCTGTCTTTTGTGTAACCATAGCAGCAGGGGTTCTTGTGATGATAAACTTTGCAGAGTTTTGGGATAAAAGCCCTGGGATAACACCCATTAAATGGCTTCTGCTCAATCTGAACAGTTGTCCAGTTTCTTTCTTTCTTCCATATCTATCCCTCCAGTTGAATCGCTGATGCCGTCACACCACCAGAGACCCCAGATCCCTGCAGGGGCAGGACCCCCGCATTTGTGGTCTTGCAGATGAAGCCTACTTGGTCATGATGGATGATTTTTGATATGTGTTATTTGATTCGATTTGCTAGAATCCTGTTGAGTATTTTTGCATCTATGTTCACCAGGGATATTGGCCTGTAGTTCTCTTTCCCTGTTGGATCTTTACACAGTTTGCATATCAGTGTAATTTAGCTTCATAAAATGATTTAGAGAAAGTTCCATCTTTCTTGATTGCCTGAAATACTTTCAATAGGATTAGTATCAGCTCTTTCTTGTATGTTTTGTAGAATTCCACTGGTAATCTGTCTGGTCCAAGTCTTTTTTTTTTGGTAGGTAGTTTTCTTATGACAGAGTCAATTTCCTGGGATGTTATTGGTCTATTTAGGATATCAATTTCTTCTTCTTTCAATCTTGGGAGGTTGTGTGATGTCAAAATGTACTCGGTTTCATTTAAGTTATTGAGTTTGCTTCCATACAGGTGTGCATAGTAATCACTGACAATCTTTTGTGTTTCTACAGGGTCAGTTTTGACTTGATCTTTTGCATTTCTGACTGTGTTTGTTTGGGCTTTTTTTGTCTTTTTCTTGGTCATTCTGGCTAGTGGTCCATCAATCTTGTTTATTCTTTCAAAGAATCAGCTTTTTTGTTCGTTGGTTTTTTTCTATAATATTTTGGTCTTCTATGTCCTGTATTTGGGCTTTTACTTTGGTGATCTAGATTCTTCTGGTGAAGTTAGGGTTTTGGTGGTCTTGCCTTTCCAGCTACCTTAAGTGATTTTTTAGGCTGTTAAATTATTCTCTTTCTATTTTCTTGTTGTGTGATCATTGAGATATATATTCCCCACTTAGTACTGTTTTCATGGCATCCCAGAGGTTTTGGTAAGAAGTTTCTTTGTTTTCATTTGTTTCCAGGAATCTTTTAATTTCTGTTTTGATTTCTGTGTTGACCCAGGAGTTGTTCAGCATCATGTTGTTTAGTGTCAATGTCTTTGTGGTCTGGGGTGGAATTTTGTTGGTGGTGATATTTATCTTTATTCCACTGTGGTCTGGGAAGGTACATGGCAGTATTTTGATCTTGTGAACTTTGTTTACACTTGATTTATGGTCAAAGATGTGGTTGATCTTGGAGTATGTTCTATGTGGTGATGAGTAGAATGTGTATATTCTGTGGTTGTTGGGTAGAGTATTCTGTAGGTATCTATTAAGTCCATTTAGTCAAGTGTTAAGTTGAGATTCCAGATCTCTTTGTTGATTTTTTTGCCTTGATGATCTATATAGGTTTGTTAGTGGGGTATTTAAGTCCCCAGTTATGATAGTGTTAGAGTAAATGTAATAAATTTTTTAGTTTACTTGGTAGTTACTTTATAAAAGCTGGTGCTCCTGCTTTGGGTGCATATATGTTTAGGATGGATATTTCTTGTTGATGGATTGAAGCTTTTATCATTATGTAGTGTCCTTTTGTATATTTTTAAAATTTTTGATAGCTTAAAGGTTCTTTTGTCTGATGTTAAGATTATGACCCCTGTCTTCCCTTGTGATCCATTCATTTGGAAATTTGTTTTCCATCCTCTAGCTTTGAGTCTGTGGGCATCTTTTGTAGTGAGATGAGTTTTCTAGAGGCAGAAAATTACTGGATTACGTGTTTTTATCAAGTTTGCTATTCTTGTCTTTTCAGTAGTGCATTTAGTCCATTCACATTCAGACTAATTATTGAAATGTGAGAGTTTGTCCCTGTCATATTGCTCTTATAAGGCTGTTTTATTTTCGTTTAGTTTTTGTATTCATATATATGTGTATTTTCATTTTTGCTAGTATGCTATGTGTTCCGCTGCTTCTGTGTTTGTGAAGTATATGGTCTTCTTTTGTTTCTTTTTTCTTCTGTGCACACACCTTTTTAAGTTTCTCCTGTGGAGCTGGTCTGGAAGCAGCATATTCCCTTAGATATCTGGGAAGGATTTTAATTCTCTGTCACCAATAAAGCTTACTTTGGTTGGGTAAGAAATTACTGGTTGAAATTGTTTATCTTTGAGAACATTAAAGATTGGGGTCCAATTCCTTCTGGCCTGTAGTGTTTCTGCAGATAAGTCTGAAGTAAATCTGATTGGCCTCCCCCCTTCCCCCCAGTAGGTAGTCTGAGCTTTTTCCCTTGCTGCCTTTAGGATTTTTTATTTTATAACTACTTTGTGTAGGCAAATTACTATGTGTCTAGGGGTTAGTCTTCTCATAAGATGTCTTGCAGGGGTTCTCTGATCTCTTGTGCTTGCATAGTCATCTCTCTGGCCAGATGAAGAAAGTTTTCTTGAATTACCTCATGGAATGTTTGTTTCAGGGTATTTTCTGTTTCTCTTTCTATTTCAGGTCTTCTGTCTGACATAGGTTTTGTTTCTTGATAAAATCGCGCGTCTCTTGGAGAGTTTCTTCTTGTGCTTTTTTTCCATATTTTTAATAGATTGGGATAATTCCATATTTTAGTCCTCCAGCTCTGAGATTCTTCTGCTTGGTCAATTCTGCTTCCCATGCCTGTCAGTTTGTTACTTATTTCTTGGATGGAGTTATTTATTTCTATTATTTCTAAGTATGCTTTCTTGAGTCTGTCCAGCTCTGTTGCAATTTCATTTAGTTTTAGCCCCTGCATTTTTTTTATTTTTTATTCATTATATCCAACAATTATCTGATCTCCATAAGTACCTTCTGGGTATTGTTGTTCTTGGAGATAGTCATTGTCTGTGCCCAAGTAGTTGCTTTTCTAGCACTGATACTTTGCGGGGGCTCCAATGGTTACCAGCAGTTCTTCATTGGTTTTTCTTCATTTGTAGAAGTTCTCTTATTTTTCTCTTTAATTCCATTGTTCAGTGAAAAATGGAAAAGCAGTCACTTCTGATATTTGCCCTACCTTTTGTCTTTACTTGAGCTGGGGCTTTGGGTTTGTTCAGTTATGAAGTAGACCTGGGATTGGGGTGTTGTGCTGTCTCTTTACAATTTTGAACATTTACTAAGGGACAGGGAGGGGTTGCAAGGATTCAGAACCTATTGGCAGGTCATAATGTTTGCTAACTTGTGTATTTGCCAACTGGGACTTCCTCTCCAACTGCACAATATGACCTTACAGTGGGTATGCTTGCATAGCCTCTGAGTCCAAGACAGGGTACAAGAAAGAAAAGAAAGAGAAGAAGAAGAGAAAAAAGAGAAAGAAAGAGAAAGAAAAAGAAGAAGGGAAAAAAGGAAATTAAAAACAGAGCACAAACAGAGTGAAATATAAGGAGGAAAGAAAAGAAAAACAACCAACAAACAAATCATTCAAACAAGATAATCAAACAAACAAACAAACCAATCCCCCCCTCACAAAAAAACCTGTTGATAAAGAGTTCTCAGCTTTAGTATGTCTCTTTGGGGGGGGGGGGAGTCCCTCTTGCGATGCGTTCTGTGATTACAGATCTGTTATTGCGTGCTCCATTTTTGCTGTTGGAACTTAAGATGTTAGAATCTTCACCCCTTGCTATATGCAATTGGTTAGCTAGAACATGCCCATGTGAGGGAAGGGGGTTGAAATAATTTGACACAGAGTCTCTTGGGATATCACCCCATTCCTTCCTCTCCCAGCATGGTCACAACTCCCAGGGCATCCAGTTCACTGTGGGAAAATGGGGTCTCCTTTCTCTGCCCTACCCTCTCGATCTCTTTCACTTGTTGCTAGTGGTGGGAGGAGTCAGCTAGGCACTCACCAGCCTCTTTCTCAGTCAGTTCCACTGTCTGTGTCTATTGTCCAGCAGCTGGCTCAGGGAAGATGGTGGTTCATCTGGGGTTCCGTATCTGCTGTTACCCACCAGGACGTATGCACTGGAGACAATGTTCTCTGAGGTTGCAAAGAGAAGCCTCAGCCCAATGCAGAGATTAGCACCCGGTCTCAAGATGCAGCTCTCTGCTCCACAGAGGCTCCCCTGGAGCACTTCTCTGCCCAGGCATTAGAGAGTCTGCTCAGTTTCTCTACCAGCGGCTGCTTCTGCCATAAATGTGTCTAATAGCTTCCTCCCTGGCAGTTACCAGTCTCCAGATCTTGGGGCCCAGTAGCAAGGCTCTGGAGCCCAGTCCAGGCTCTGGGTGGCCTCTCCCTGCTGCTTCCTCGGAACTCTGCCTCAGGCTACCTCACTGCACTTCCTCCCTTGCTGCCAGTGTTCAATCCAGCAATGTTGTGGAAGGGCCAGCAATTGTTCCAGCAGTTCTTCCCAGGAAAAACTCTGCTGATTTTAGAAAATGGCATTAAGCTTCTGCACTCTGGGAAGTGCTAGGGTCCAAGCAGAGCAGCTGCGGTACCAGTGGTTTCACCGGGGGGGGCCCTGGCCATTTGCTCTCGAGTCTCCACTCAGCCTCTCACACTCCCACTTACAAACAGAAATACATGCAGAATTGTCCATGCAATCACTCACACACAAAGGACTTGCGCAATCTGATGGCCACACTGCATCTTCCCAGAAATCCTTGTTCTTATTTTATAATATAATATATTGTAAAAAAAAAATTACATTATTAATTAATGAAAATTAATATTTGTAATCTCAGTTTCTTCTCTGAAACCTGAGGGTATCCTTTCTTAATATCGTTGTAAGCCAGATCTCGTCAAATTAAAAACTTCATAAGAATTTCTCATTGCCTTTGCAAAAGAAAAAAAGCCCTTGAGAAATCTTGTGAGAGGACCTGATTTTGACAGACTCATTTGATGATGTAAGCAGATTCTAGGTGTTGAGTTTCTGAATGTTCAAGTACCTTTTGACACCTCTGACAGGTGTTGTATTAAGTAAAATAAATTAATAAAATGAACTCATAACATTTCTTGAGCAGTTGCTATGCATCAAAAACTGAATGGATTGCATAAGATATTTCAATTCTTACACCAACATGTGGAGGTAAGTTCAAAGCTAATCCTATTTTATAGATGAAGATACTGAGACAGTCAGGAACTTTACCAAGAAGCAGAGCCAGGATTTTCAGCTTAACACCTGAAGCCATGTGCTAACCAATTATGCTCACCCACTTTGCGCAATGCCCTGCACATTAAACAGCAAATATTATAAAAGTTTTTTCTTTTAAAACCCTTTGTTGAGCCGGGCTCGGTGGCTCAGCCTGTAATCCAGCGCTTTGGGAGGCTGAGGTGAGTGGATTGCCTGAGTCTGCGAGTTCGAGACCCGCCTGGGCAACTTGGCGAGACCTCATCTCTACAATAAATCAAAAAATCAGCCAGGCATGGTAGCGCGTGCCTGTAATTCTGGCTATTCGGAAGGCTGGGGCGGAAGGATCGCCGGAGCCCAGCAGGTCGAGGCCGCAGTGGCTGGGAGCAGCCACTGCACTACAGTCTGGGTGACAGAGTGAGACTCCAACTCAAAAATAAATAAATAAATAAATAATAAAACCCTTTGTTGGTCAAGCAACGTATTTTTATTATTTATATTTGTTTAGAACCCATACTCTAATCCTCCTTCAGGAGTAAGGTTGACAGCTTTTTGGAGTGATGCCCACCTCTTTGACTGACATTGGCACTGGCACATTGTTCAACCTCTATGTGCTTCAGTTCTTCAGACAAAAATGCGGGTAATGAAAACTCCTATCTCTTGGGTGGATGAGAGAATTCTACGTTGAACAGGTAATTTTGTGCCCGGCACACAGACAAACTGTGTGAATGTTAGTTATTACTATTACAGGTAAGACCATACATCCATAGTGAGATGAAACTGCTCCACTTAATTGGCACTGATACTTTAGAATGACCTGACATCATGCTAGGATGAATTAAGTGTATTCATGCCCCTCATTCTCAACCATTGGTGTACTTCCTTTCATTCTGGGAAATAGAAAGGTGAGATCTCTTCTATACGTGAATCATGAGGCTTTATTTTTATGTTAAAGAGACAACTGTCTCTGTGCTTTAATGACTGTGGCCTCCACATGGTGGTGGGAGATCATGTAACTTTCCCAGAGAATAATTTTTAAACATACATAAAAATTATTAAACATGTTAATGACTTTTGACCCAGCAATCTCCTTTCTAAAAACTGTGCCTAAGTAAGTACAGGCACATTTTCAAAGATTTTATTAACATATTTATATAAAATAATTTTTTATATTTTGGAGTTCTGGGCTACTTGTGAGGATTTGTTATTTTTTAATTTTTATTTTCCTTATTTTAAAGATGTGGGGTACAATTCAGGGTTAGGTATACAAATTTCATTATGTAGGTACCCTTGTTGATGTGGTGTGTCCCTCCCTCCCCTGGCAGTTTCCATTAACTGCCAATCTCACACTCCCTCCCCTGGCAGTTTCCCACTGCTGCCAATCCCTTTCTTATAGTATTATGATAATTGTTCAAGGTCTGCTTATGAGTAAGAACATATGGTAATCTGTTCTTTGTTTCTGTGATAGATCACTGATTATGATAGACTCTAAATCCATCCAGGTTACTGCAAAGTCCATGTTTGTCCTTCTTTATGGCTGTATTATATTCCATTGTGTATATGTACCACATTTTTTTAATCCAGACCAACTTCAACGGGCAGAATAGTTGGTTCCATGTTTTTGCTATTGTGAATACAGCTGCAACAAACATGCATGTGCAGGTATCTTTTTAGTAGAATTATTTGAGTTTCTCCGGGTATATTCCCAAATGGGGGATTGCTGGGTCATATGGAAGGTCCATTTCTATTTCTTTCAGAAATCGCCACACTGTCTTCCAAAGAGGTTGCATTAGTTTGCTTTCCCACCAGCAGTGTAGAAGGATTCCTTTTTCTCCACATTCTTGCCAGCATCTGCTGTTGTTTGTTTTATTAATGATGGTCATTCTTACTGAGGTTAGGTGGTATCTCAATGTGGTTTTGATTTGCATTCCCCTGATGATGAGTGAGGCTGAACACTTTTTCATGTGTCTGTTGACTGCCTGTATATTTCCTTTTGAGAAGTGCCTAAATAGGTTGCATGAAGGTGAGTTTTGGAATTCTAGCAAGCTCTCTTCCCTGCTAATAGTGGACATGGTACCCAGTGGGTAGTTGTATGCCCCTTATCCTCTTTCCCTCCCTCCTCCCATTAGCAATGCCAGTGTCTGATGTTCCCACTTTTGTGACCATGTGCTCAATGTTTAGTGCCTAATATGAGGGAGAATATGCAATATTCATTTTCTTAGGGGTTTTTTGGAAGGGTTTTTTTGGAGTTTTTGTCTTTCTGGTTTTTGTGATAGTTCACTTAGAGTGATGGTCTCCAACTGCATCCATGTTGCTACAAAGGGCATGATTTTGTTCTTCTTTATGGTTGTATAGTATTCTGTCATGTATATGTACCAAATTTCTTTATCCAATCCACTTTTGATGGACATCTGGGTTAGTTCCGTATTTTTGCTATTGTGAATAGTGCCGCAATAAACATATGCATGCGGGTGTCATTTCGGTAGAATGATTTATGTTGCTATGGGTATATTCCCAGGAAGGATATTGCTGAGTCGAATGATAGCTCAATTTTTAGTTCTAAAAATATATTACTTGATGAATCACTTCTTACACTGAAAAGTTGAAAACATCAACCATCCATTAAAAAAAGAAATATGAAAAATAATTGTGGTGCCATTTTACCTGTTCCCCCTCCTAAGTAAAACTAAGAACCCTGGATAGTTTATATCTATTGATTGATTGATAAATAGATCACAAATAAGTCTGAAATGTAGAAAGAAGAAGGCAGACCATTAGGAGTTTTTGGACCCAAGGAACAGCACAACAGTGAGTTCTTTGGGTTTTCTTTTTGCTTCAGATATCTCACACTAGGTGTTAGAAAAGCAGAGAAATAATCACAGACAAAAAACTCCTCAAAAAACACTGCCATTTCTAGCCAATGGACCAGGAAATGCAAGAACCAACCATTCTGCCCATTGGAAGAGGACTGGATTAAAAAATATGGTACATATACATGATGGAATATTACGCAGTCATAAAGCACAAAATCATGAACTTCACAGCAACTTGGATGGACTTAGAGTCTATAATACTGAGTGATCTTTCACGGGAATGAAGAACTGAGTATCACATGTTCTCACTCATAAGCGGACTCATAAGTAGTATTATCATAATACTATAAGAAAAGTAGCGGGAAACTGCCGGGGGGAGGGGAGAAGGTGGGATTGGCAGTAGTGGGAATCTGGCGGGGGAGGGAGGGCACACGTCATCAACAAGGGTACCTGCATAATAAGCATTTGTATACCTAACCCTGAATTGTACCCCATCTTAAAAATAAAATAATTAAAAGAAAAAAAAATGTGTAAACGTGTGCCGTGCTGGTCCATGGAATGAGGAGACACACAAGCATTGTGTTCTCTGTAGTGCTTCTTCTGTCCCTGCTTCTCCAATTAGCGTCTCTCTTCCACAGTGAAACCACAGACTAACCTGGGAATGATGTGAGGAGGACAAAGACCTGGAGAGCATCAAACTCCCTTTCTTGGTTGTTTTACACAGTGGAACTGAGACTCAAAATTACTTTCCTATGAGCCTTCCTTTCTTTTTTGAGGATGATAGAGCAAGTATATTATGAAGTAGTGAGAACGTAGGATTAATGCTTGTCTAATTCAGCCATGCTGAGCCTCAGCTTTCTTCGGTGTAAAAATGAGACTAAGAAATTGTCACATTGAATCATTTTGGGACTGTTTAATTGCAGCCTCAAAATGGGCAGAGGAGAAGACACAGCTTGTCCTAACAAAGGGAGATTCTAATGGTTTTAGTCACTTCATGCAAGTAATTTGTGTGTATACAGAAAAAGAAAAAGATTCTGCACTTCAGACCTCATCCATATTTTTCCCCACAACTTGCTTCTATCACAGTACTCGAAAATGGAAAGGAGGGGAAGAGGGTACTGCCAATGTTCAGTATCTGGCCTGTTGGTTTCACACAGCTTTGGCTTGCCCAGTAATGGCAGGTCACACGGGAGCAAAGAACACTGTGGTGTTTTGGAATGAGAAACCCAGAGGACATACTGCCAGCCACGCAACCTTGCAGAGCCAACTTGGAGCATGAAGAAAAGGATCGCATTCTACTAGAGCAGATGCCAAATATTTTTGCCAGCATAGTACAAGGTCCACATTACAAGCGTCAGCTCAGAAATTTCTAGAGGAGACATACCAAAACTCATTCTTCAAGCCCTGCTGAACTGACTACTTCAGGGAAAATATCATCTTCTGCTGTTCATCAGCTGTTCTAGGGACATTGGCAGAGAAGTGGAGACAGCTTTTCAGGTGAGGATTTATCATTCACAGACATGTAAGGCAAAAAAGTTTACAGATCCAGTGTACATGAGAACTATAGGTAATAAAATTGTATGGTCTATGTTATTTATATTAAATGAGTCATTTAGCTGTTCTTGCCACAAAAATAAAAGTAACTATGTGAGATGATGGGTATGTTAATTTTCTTTTTTTTTTTTTTTTTTGAGTTAGAGTCTCACTCTGTCGCCCAGACTGGAGTGCAGTGGCCGCTCTTGGCCACTGCAGCCTCGACCTGCTGGGCTCCGGCGATCCTTCTGCCTCAGCCTTCCTAGTAGCCGGAATTACAGGCACTCGCCACCATGCCTGGCTGATTTTTTTTTTAATATTCAATATTTTTTATTATGATATTGTGGGGTACAGTTAAGGGTTAGGTATACAAATATGCTTCGTTCAGGCACCCTTGTTGATAAGAAGTGTCTCCCCATCCCCAGACAGATATTTACTGCCATTAATCCCATCACCCTTC
>CAUYQG010186450.1:0-25632 GCA_963574415.1 Tarsius wallacei
ACCAAACTAAGAAGGTCTGGCCTTCAAACACAAGACAATTCGGTTCCAAAAGCTATGTCCTTCTCATTGTCTCATGGTTACTGCAGAGATGATTGGAATATAACTTCTGTCTCCAAGGAGCTTTCAGTCCAGAACAGAAAATAGGACATTCAAGGGGGACCCACAAAATCTTGGAATTTATTTATTAAAGAAAGTGTATCTATTCTTACCTGTCTAAATTTCAGTCACCTTTAAAGTACTCACTGTTTAATGCCCTACACCTACAGAAGCACTTTTTCCACTGCTCCCAAACAGTTTTTGAGCTTTTCCATTTAGATGCCTTTTAGTGCTTCTGATGTTTTTTGTTTCACCTCTTCCATGTTGCTAAAACATTTCCCTTTGAGGACTTTTTTCACCTGAGGAAGCAAAACAAATTTGCTTGGGGTGAGATCTGATGACTCGGGGGAGTGGGGCACTGGGATCATGCTGTTTTTGGTCAAAAACTGCTGAACACTCAGTATGGGCAGGGTGCATTGTCATGATGGAAGAGCTGGTTGCCACAACTCAGGACCTTTCTTCTGCAAATCATGACACAACTTTCTCAAAACTTCCGGATAACAACTTTGGTTGACTGTTTGATCTGGAGGAATAAATTCCGTGTGTACTACAAGGCACCCGCCCTCCAACTGATAATTCCATTTTTGAGGGTTCCCCCCTACCTTGTATACAATAGCTAGAATTCAAGGAATAGTCTGTGAATTCTGCATCATAGACAAAAATGCAGGACTATAAGAGGGGAGCATAGTAAATGCGAAAATTATTTAGGGTTATGTTTGGGTCTTTGTTATTGGTGACGTTGTTACCATGGTTACAGCTTAAACCACTCTTGTAGTTTTGAATTCAGAGTTGCACAGATGTGCATGTGGATGCTCTGACATTAATGGATAAAGCTATGTCACAGATGATGGCAAATGCCACTGTCAGAGGGATTCAGGGAACTTTGAACTCCTTACTTCCTGGCGTCACACCATTCTTTCCATCTAGGGCTTGCTCTTCAGCCCTCTCAGCGGTTTGGCGTCATGGCCAACTCCTTCAGGAACCAATGCTGACCTGAGCTTGTTCTAAGAGTACATCAACACCACTCCCCACATGTTGGGGTGAAGTATTTCAGGAGTCCTGCTGCAGCATTCTGTAAAGAACCAGACTCTCATTCTCTGCAAAATTGAACCCCAGGCCAGACTCCAGATTCTTATCCTCTGAAGCTCTGTGAGAGAATTGTTACTGCTTTCAGAGATGAAGGGTCTGGCCCAATAAAAACAAACCAATTTATAGCAGTGTCACGGGCACACTCTACTTGTGACTCTCCATTAAGAGGCATTGCATGCTTGACATGCGGCCCAGTGACCATGGCTGCTGCCAGACCCACAGCAAAGTCTCACTTGACTTTTAGATATGACAGTCTTGGGATCAGAAACACCAAGTTTTGGGTGCCCAGAAGGCTGCTCAGGTTGGAACACCTGTAGCCATGGCACTGGGCGTTCAGAAGCACTTTTTCCAGCTGTCAGCCCTACAACATGCCTCTGTGCCACAAAAATGAGGACTGGCCTGTATGGGGGGTGGGGTAGCCCTAGGCTTGCATCATGTTCTTCCAGGCTTAAGCTACTCGACAGCCAAAGTGGAAACAGCTTTCCTGCCCCTCATAGCCAACTAAGCATACAATAGGGCCTCACATCGCTGCCTGGCAGTCTTAACTGTAACTGACACTACACCATGTCCCCCAGAGAGCTCTGTAGGACTTCCAGAGGTCATGGGCTTGGAAACAACAGTTCTTTAACAGGAAAAAGAATAACCAAATGTGCACCTGGAAAAAGGTGACACTCGGAATGGCAATGACAATTTAGTTAATATGTACAAAGGGGAGCCCCCAAAACCATGGAATTTATTTATAAAAAATTGTGTATTTATTCTTACATGTTTAAGCTTCAGTCACCTTCAAAGGACTCTTCATTTCATACAATACACCTATCGAGATGCTTTTTCCACTGCTCAAAAGTTTCTTAACTCGTGAATTTTGATGCCTTTTCATGCTTCTGCCATTTTTTGTTTCACCTCTTCCACATCAGCAAAACGTTTCCCTTTGAGGACTTTTTTCATCTGTGGAAACAAAAAAAAAAGTCACTTGAGGTGAGATTGGGTTGAATAGGGAGGGTGGGGCACAGGGGTCATGCTGTTTTTGTTAAAAAAAAATGCTGAATACTCAGTGTGGTGTAGGCAGGTACACCTGTAAATCACCCATCATGAAATGGGAAAACAGACTTCAAGAATCTAAAAAAAAAAAAAAAAAAAAAAAAAATTCACTGAAGCCTCTTACAGTCTCTCACAACAACACTAACTGGTACATGGATGCTGATCGGTTTCTAGAACACTTACCTAGTGGGAGAAGCCTGTACTGCAAGGGACCTGCCCTCCAAAAGATAATTCTGTGTTTTGGGGGTTCTTCCTCATATCTTTAAACTGTTTTATTTAACTGAACTGATAAGCAGTTATGCATGTGTCATGATAACACAGAACAGGTGATTCTGAAACCCCTATAACAACCTCTTAATTTTCCAAGTGTGGCCCCACTGACTGGTGAGACACACAGCCTTTTTAATGCATTTCTCCATGACTTGGCTCCTGGGAGCAGCACCTGGAATGGCAGGTTGGAGTTGGCCTCACAGAGCATGGCAATTTGTACACTCCAAACTGGTTCCAGGAAAGTTGAAGTCCTGGTTGTGGCCTGAGAATCTTACACTTTCTCGGCTATTTAAGTGAGCTCTCTGGAGAAGGACCTTTGTATTTAGTAGTTTTATGAAACAAAATCCATAATTTACTAAGTTATTTCTAACAAGCTCCCCTCTGCCACCTAATTTGTCTCACTTTAATTTCTTATGTCCTATCTCTTCTTTCCTCAGAGATACTATAATTGGATATTCTGGAAGATACTCAAACCTGAGGGCTTTTTTTTTTTAAATTCTGAGGAGAAATCAAGAAAAGCATCATATAAAAAACTTAAATATTTTATACCTTATTAGAAATGAATGATTGGATTTACCTGTGGGGCAGATTATCCTTTTTCTTGAGGTGGGAGCAGAAAAGGTCCCAATCTGTTACTTGAAACTTCCTGGGCTCCAGTGATCCTCCCACCTTGGCCTCCCAAGTAGCTGGGATTATAGGCACACACCACCACACCCAGCTATCCTTTTTATTCTGGGTAAAACAAAAACAAACAGAAACACTTTAATGGTAGATCAGTTTAGTTCTGCAAAAGTATCCACCATTGGTTCTTAGAAGAAGAACTAAATGCAGTGAAACAATCCCAAACTGAGAAATGAAATGCCATGTTGGCAACGTAGCCACTGAACTGGAGGCTAATAACCTTGTCTTCTCCTTCTCATATTCATTGCTATATCTATAACACGGAGAAGTGTCCAACAAGGAACCTCAGTGCTTACCTACTGACTGACTGACTGTCCCGGCCACCTGAGTTGCTGTGCAGGTATCTTGGTTACAGAATGGGTTGGTTGTTCATCTTGTGCTGCCATGGTGGGCCTTGTCTTAGCAAATGACATATGTTTCCCCAATTCTTATACAATAATAATTTAAAATGCGCCTGGGAAAACCCATGTAGAACTCTATTGTGACATACTTCTGGTGACTATCTCAGGAAGATTAAAATGGAATGTGCTTCATGTTTTTTTTTTTTTTTTGAGTTGGAGTCTCACTCTGTCACCCAGACTGGAGTGCAGTGGCTGCTCCTGGCCACCGCAGCCTCGACCTACTGAGCTCCGTGAGGTCTCGCCAAGTTGCCCGGGCAGGTCTCGAACCCTCGGGTTCAGGCAATCCACTCACCTCAGCCTCCCAAAGGCGCGGGATTACAGGCTGAGCCACCGAGCCCGGCTGTGTTTGTTTTTTAAAAATGGACGAGTTCTGCATTGAGGGGGCTGCTGCCATGGATGGAATGAGTAGTTTCTTTCCTCCCAGAAAAGTTCTGTGTTGCTTTTGTTTCTGACATGTATATTTATTACACATGATATGATTGTACTATACTAATTTCCCTGAGTGTTTCTGCTGAGATTTCACAGGAGGGTCTGTTCTGGGTTTATACAGCAGCTTTTTTTTTTCCTTGATAAGATCTTCTTACTGGAGCATTGAGAGGGGAGAATCTGGCAAAGACTGTGAATTTTGGCTTATTCTGTTCTCCAACCAGTCACTATCCGAGTGTAGTAAGAGGAAAAGGACAAGTATGTAGAACATATGTTATTTGGAAAAATTCTGCAGACCCCTGAGGAAGAGCAAACAAGCAAAGACAAAGCCCCAACACAACCGAAGTTACCATATACGTTCAAAACAGTCATATTCATGCCTACAAGATATAATGTATGACAGAGGGAACACACCACATTAAACATATGGCATCCCAATAAAAACAACAACAAGAGGAAATCCCACAAGCCAAATCAATAGAAATTGTTTGGTCGCATGGTACTTAGGGTTGTCTAAATGTGTTTTTAATATGAGTTTCTAAATAAATATTGCACGCCTATAATCCCAGCATTTTGGGAGGCTGAGGCTGGAGGATTGCTTGAGTCCAGGAGTTCGAGACCAGTCTAGGCAACATAGTGAGACCCCTGTCTTAATTTTTTAAAAATTAGCTGGGTGTGGTGGTATGTGCCTGTAATTTCAGCTACTGGGGAGGTTGAGACAGAAGAATCACCTGAGCACAGCAGGTCGAGGCTGTGGTGAGCCCTGATCATGACACTGCACTCCAGCCTGGGAGACAGAGTGAGACTCAACTCAAAAAAGAAAAAAAAAAAAACCTTTTCTTAAGTACAGAAGAATCTTCTCTTAACAGCTATTGGCTATGTTGGTTTAATACATGGCAAGTCTTTAATGTTTCCAGAATCACTGCAACTGGAGATCACAGTAGCCTTATAGATCGCAATTGCTGAGCTTCCAGGTTCAGTGTGAATCCATTCCTTTTTCCTGTGGCATAAAGGGCTTCAACTGTGTCTGTCACTTAAAAATACTCAACTCACAAAAAGCTATCACTAACAAAAGGTCCGACAAGGTAGATGAAAAATAGATCCATTTCATTCCTCCAAGTTCAACATCAACATGATTTGGGCAAACAGTAAATGCCGATTGAAAAAGACCTCAGGGCTTTGGGAAGTCAGACATGCACAAAAAAATCCTTACTCTACTGCTGGACGAAGGCCACCTTTTTCATTTTTATTTTAAAATTGTGGGATACAATTAAGGATTAGGTATACAAATATTCATTGTGCAGGTACCATTTTCATTTTTCTTAATGATAACAAAAGTTTATTGAAAGTCAAGCATCATAGGGCACAGCCACAAAGAGTCCCTTTTACCTCTTTAGGATGAATAGAAAATCCTGTCACCTGCCTGGGGTGCCAAAAACTCACAAAAATGGGGAGAGAGAAAAATCTGAAAGTGTGGTGCTGTGGTTAAATTGTATGTTATGATAAGATCTGGGGCTGATTAACTGGCTGGAGGTGGCCAGAAATATAGGTGAATTTTTAAGCTGGGAATGTGGAAGGTTAGCTCCAAAATGAATCATTCCATGCTTACCTTCAGAAAATTTGGAAATTCTACTCCTGTATAGCAAATTGTCTCTCTAGTCTTGAGTATGGGTTAATCTTGTGGTCCATGGGAGGTACCATATTAAATAAAGTACGTGGGACAGTAATGTTTTACAACAAATTACTTTATGCTTCTTATGGAGATTAAGACATGATTCACTGACTGAATAATGAATACCAATAATAGAGAATATTATTCAGCCACAAAGGCAGACCCAGTACACATAACTAATGGAAACAATCGCCAACATGTACTGTGTCCCTTTCTTGTGATGGGTGCTATTCTAAGGGTGTTGCATGCATTATCTCACTTTATTCTCATTCCGTCCTGTGAGGTAGAGCGGACAAAGTTAATTAGTCGACCATTATATTGTCCTTCATTGTCCAAGGTCTTCTGTCCTCACTAGTCCCACACTTGTTCAGTCCTTACTATCTCTCTTCTGGATTGATGGCGGCCATCCAACTGGCCCTCTTGCCTTCATGGTAAATGCTGCATACGAGTTGATCTTCCTGAAGTCAATGCCGGTATTAGCTAGACGGAGATAGATGCTCATCCAGAGCACATGAAAAGGCTGAGACATCCTGCGAAACTACTGCAGACACTTTCAGGCAAATTAGCAGGACTGAGGGGAAAACGATACCTGTGCACAAGCAGTGGGCCAGAGTCAGAGCTACATCATGAAGAATGAAGACACTGATTTCAAAGGCAATTTAGGACCATTATAGGCAGATCCAAATGAGCCTCTCTCAACCTGGAGATAAATGGGAGATATGCCAGGAGACTGGCAGACAGAACGTGCAGGAGACAAGCCTGCAGGACCCTGAGTCCCTATGTCTTGAGGTCTAGCATGAGAAAACACAGGCTTGACATTAAAAAGAGAAAGTGTAGTTAAAAATAGTGCCATCTTCCCACTGTCTTTGCTCCTACCTCTAACTTTTATTTCTCTAACACCTTTTTTATTGTTGACTTAAGAATATAGTGCGTCAGCTGGGCACAGTGGCTCACACCCGTAATCCCAGCACTTTGGGAGGCTGAGGTGAGAGGATTGCCTGAGCCCATGGGTTCGAGACTAGCCTGGGCAACTTGGTGAGACCTCATCTCTACAATAAATTTTTTAAAAAATTAGCTGGGTGTGGTGGCGCTCACCTGTAGTTCCGGCTACTTGGAAGGCTGAGGTAGAAGGATTGCCTGAGCTTAGCAGGTTGACGCTGGGGTGACCATGAGTGTGTTACTGCACTTTATCGGGGGCGATAGAGTGAGACTGTGACTCAAAAAGAAAAAAAAAGAATATGGTGTGTCAACATGTTTTGTCAAAAAGATTTGATGAGACAGCCCCACTTCGGTCAACCCCTTATTCCTGAATTCAGTCTCAACTCTGAGGCCTGGATCCAACCCAGAAAAGCAGCTTAGTGAACTGTCTGAAAACCTGCCCAGACCCTGCTTGGCACTAATGCCAAATGCAAACCACCATGGTGGAGCAGCGGGCCCAGCCCTGGTCCTGACAGGACTAATAAGAAGGAGCTGGAATCTGTGCTTGAAAGGACACTCTTGCCAAGAGCCACTTTGGGTTCTTAGCATAGAACCTGTGCTCTGTGAAGTCATCGTGTTTCTGCTTCTGTGTTTTTTTCTTTTCTTTGGTTGTTCTTTCCCTGTGGTGGTAAATTTGTTTTTGTTTTTTTTTTGAGTTGGAGTCTCACTCTGTCACCCAGGCTGGAGTGCAGTGGCACACTCACGGCCACTCCAGCACAAATCTGTTGGACTCCAGCGATCCTTCTGACTCAGCCTTCCAAGTAACTGGAACTACAGGCACACACTACCATGCCCAGCTAGTTATTTTTATTTTTTTAAAAAATTTTTTTATTGTAGAGACAAGGTCTTGCCAAGTTGCCAGGGCTGGTCTTGAACCTCCAGGCTCAGGCAATTCACTTGCCTCATCCTCCCAAAGTGCTAGGATTACAGGCTGAGCCACCCTGCCTGGCCTAAAAGTCTTTTAAAATATTTCAATCTTATCTCACCTCAAGGAGAGCCAGCTAGAAGTTCGGATAGTTCTGATGCACGTGTGGTGGTGCTGGACTGTCTAGCCTTGGGGACTGGGAAGGGCTGATGAGCTGGGCCTGGTTGCACTGAGGCTGCAGAGGAGGCTGTTTCTTTTATCCTGTCCTCCCTCCTCACATGGGGGCACTGTCATGCAAATAGGGTTTTCAAGTCTAGGATTGCAAAGCATCCATTTGTTATGGCTTGTGTGTGTCCCTCAAAGGTTCACCTGTTGGACATGTGGTCCCCACTGCAGCTGTGTTGAGAGGCAGGATGTTTGAGTGGTGATTGGACAAAGCCCCCATGAATGGATTAATACACTAATGAATTAATAGAATGAAAATGGATTTTCCAGGGAGTGGGTTAGTTATCACGAGCCTGTCTGGCACTTGCTTGTGAGCCCCCCACCCTGTGATGTCTTCTGCCTTGGAACTGTGCAGAGAGTCTGCACCTGATGCCAGCCCCTTGACTTTGGACTTCCCAGCCCCCAGAACCAAAGGAAATCAATGTCTTTTCTTTATAAATTGCCCCATCTCAGGTGTTCGGTTATAGTATCTGTAAACAAATTAAGTCCCTCTTGTTGGGATTCTGATCTTTCGGGAGCCTTCACCAAATGTTAGGGAAGACAAATGTTGGTCGTATTGGTTAGAAAAGGTGAGACCAAGGAGACAGAACCATCTGACTCCTGACCACTCCAGCATTAGGAGGTCTGAGTAGATTGTCTGGATCTAAATGTAGTCTTCACAAGTCTGAGTTCAAGTTTCATATTTCTCAGTCAGTTGACTAGACCCACACATCCCAGAGGGTGCCAGAGGTGAGGAGTATGAGCTTAGAGCCACACAGATATAGGCAGGACCTTGTTCTTTAGTGGCTATGTGACCTTGAAAGAGTGCCTTAGTGTTTTCACTGATAAGTAAGGATGAGTCTCTCAAGAAACATGCAACAATTATGTAATATAGGTAAAATGCTTAACTCTAGTCCATAGTGAAACCTCATACATGAAAATATTATTTATCTTGAACATCATAGTCTGGCATGCTGGAGATATTTAATAATTGTTCATTGGATTTCATTGAATTTTGGCTTTATGTAGTGGGCCTATTCAGTAAGTTTACTGAATTTATAAATCAATAGACATGTTCTTGCTCTGTCATCCAGGTTGGAGTGCAGTGGCATGCTCATACTTCACTGCAGCCTCTGATTCCTGGGCCCAAGTGATCCTCCCACCTCAGTCTCCCAAGTAGTTGGGTCTACAGGCATGTACCACCATGCCTGGCATGTTCTCTCTCTCTCTCTATAGTTAAGTAGATAGACGGATGAATGGATGGATAGATAGATAGATAGATAGATAGATGGAGATGGAGATTGAGATATATCTCACTATGTTGCCCAGGTTGGTCTTGAACTCCTAGCTTCAAGCAATCTTCCACCTCTGCCTCTCAAAGCTCTGGGATTATAGGCCTGAGCCACAGTGCCTGGTCTGGTAGAAATTTAATACACAGTTCTAGACAGCTTCAGAATTAATCTAGAATAATGAGGAACTGTCACTTGCTCTTTTATTTTATTTATTTTTATTTTTGAGTTGGAGTCTTACTCTGTCACACAGACTGGAGTGCAGTGGCCGCTCCCGGCCACCGCAGCCTCGACCTGCTGGGCTCTGGTGATCCTTCCGCCTCAGCTTTCCAAGTAGCTGGGACTACAGGCACGCGCTACCATGCCCGGCTAATTTTTTGATTTATTGTAGAGATGAGGTCTCATCAAGTTGCCCAGGCGGGTCTCGAACCTGCGGGCTCAGGCAGTTCACTCACCTCAGCCTCCCAAGGCTCAGAATTACAGGCTGAGCCACCGAGCTAGGCTCACTTGCTCTTTTAAACAAGCTCTCGAATGGCCCATGAGTCATCAGGTTTTAATTTGTTTGCTTTTTGCACAGATGTGTGGAAACTCTAAACTGAGGGTAGGCTGGTCCCCAGAGGACCATGGCAAGGATCGGCCTTCTGACCATGTGCTTGTGCTCCCACCTGTTCTCGGCCCCATGGCTCACTAGAAAGTGAACTGTGATTCGCCTTAATTGGAGGGCAAAGACCCCCAGCCAGGCTGGGGCCACATGTGGTTCAGGTGCCCACACCCACAACTCTCTGCCCATTCGGAAATAGTCCTTCTTTTGACTTTATTTTTTACTTTTTTTATTTTAAAGATGTGGGGTACAATTCATGGTTAGGTATACAAACATTGATTATGCAGGTATCTTTGTTGATGACGTGTGCCCCTCCTTCCCCTAGCAGTTTCCCTCAACTGCCAATCTCCCCTCCCCTCCCCTGGCAGTTTCCCACTACTGCCAATCCCTTTCTTACAGTATTATAATTGCTCAAGGTCCACTTATGAGTGAGAATATATGGTACTCTCTTCTTTGTTTCTGTGATTGATCACTGAGTATGATCGACTCTTAATCCATCCAAGTTGTTGTGAAGTCCATATCTTTGTTCTTTTTTATGGCTACATAATATTCCATTGTGTATATGTACCACATTTTTTTGGTCCAGTCCAGTTTCAATGAGCAGCATGGTTGGTTCCATGTTTTTGTTATTGTGAATAGAGCTGCAACAAACATACCTGTGCAGGTATCCTTTTTGTAGAATAATTTGAGTTCTTCCAGGTATATTCCCAAAAGGGGAATTGCTGGGTCAAATGAAAGGTCAATTTCTAGTTCTTTCAGAATTGCCACACTGACCTCCAAAGAGGTTGCACTAGTTTGCATACCCACCAACAGTGTAGAAGTGTTCCTTTTTCTCTGCATCCTCACCAGCATCTGTTGTTTGTTTTATTAATGATGGTCACAATAAGTGGTTTAAAAGTGGCAAAATTACTTCTTGGGTAAATTCCACAATACAAAAGGACACAATCAGGCTTCAAGTGAAAGAAGAATTCATAAAAGTAGTCACGGAAAAGGGCTTTTCCTAAGAGAAAGGGTCATATCAATCACTGATCCATGATAAGTATTGTCTTCTGTGTGCCGGAAGCTATGAATATGTAAACCACAGGCTATAGGTTAAGTGAAAGACTGAAATAAACAATGCATTCTATGGATTGGGAAGAAGGCGAGATGGTGGAGCAAGATGGGAACTCAGACAATCATCTAATTCAATCCTATTCTCCTGCTTCCCCCACCCTCCTTCTGCATGCCAATCAATATAGAAACTCTGACCCTGAGAGCCAGGATAGTCAGGAGACACCCCCTAGTCACAGCTGGTGAGTGAAAGAGCTGCCCATCCCTAGTCCAGAGCTTGAAGTACCGGTGTCTCCCTTGATCCTCTGAGGTGGAAAGGGGCAGTTTGCACAGGCTCTTTGGACAAAGAGGACTTGCCGTGGCTTTTGATGGATGGATGGATGGATGGACTTTGAAAAAGTAGGAAAATGGGGAAAGTTATTCTAACCAGGGAAAATGATACAAGTAGGCAAAGTTAGTAAAGCAGGTCAATAAAAGATACATTCTTGGAACACTGAGAACATGAGTTCTGTTGGTGGGTGGGGCCCAGTTATGAGTTTGGATGCAAACATGGTCCTTGGAATTTGAGCATCTACTCCGGCCCTTCCTGCTCTCACACCTTTGATGACGACTTGTTGCCTGCAGAACAAAGTCCAAGCTCCTTGACCAAGAATTGAGAAACTTTATTTTTTTTTAAATTTTTAATTTCAAAGATGTGGGTACAATTCGGGGTTAGGTACACAAATGTTCATTATGCAGATACCCTTGTTGATGCGGTGTGCCCACCCTCCACCCTGGCAGATGCTCACTACTGCCAATCCTTCCCCTGCCTTGGGCAGTTTCCTACTACTGTCAATCCTTTTCCTATAGTATTACGATAATTATTCAAGATCCTCTTATGAGTGAGAACATGTGACACTCAATTCTTTGTTTCTGTGATAGATAACTCAGTATTATAGACTCTCAATCCATCCAAGTTGCTGTGAAGTTTATAATTTTGTCCTTCTTTATGGCTGTGTAATATTCCATCTTGTACAGGTACTGCATTTTTTTCACCCAGTCCTCTTTTGAGGGGCAGTGCGGTTGGTTCCATGTTTTTGTTATTGTGAATAATGCTGCAGTAAACATGCATGTGCAAGTATCTTTTTCATAGAATGATTTGAGTTTCTCTGGGTATATTCCCAGTAGGGGAATTGCGGGGTCATGTGGAAGGTTGATTTTTAGATCTTTTAGGAATTGCCAAAGTGTTTTCCACAGAGACTGTACTAGTTTACACTCCCACCAACAGTGTAGAAGCGTTCCCTTTTGCCGCATACTCTCCAGCATCTGTTGTTTTTTTGAGTTATTGATGATGGCCATCCTGACTGGAGTTAGATGGTATCTCAGTGTGGTTTTAATTTACATTTCTTTGATGACTAGTGAGGCTGAGCATTTTTTCATGTATCTGTTGGCTGCTTGTATGACTTCTTTTGAGAAGCATCTATTCATATCTTTTGCCCACTTTGTAATGGGGCTTTTTTTTTCTTTTATGTACTTTAGAATTTCTTGTAGATCCTAGACGTTAGGCCTTTGTCAGATACATAGTTGGCAGATATTTTTTCCCAGTCTGTGAACTGTCTCCCTGCTCTCTTGACAGTTTCTCTGGCTTTGCAGAAGCTTGTCAGTTTGATGAAGCTTTCATACTTTTACCTTACTCTGCTTTTTCTGTCTGTCTCCCTTTCTGCCACTTAAGCTTAATGTTCTTTAAACAGGTTTTGGGCACTCTTATGACTCTGTCACATACTCGCACTTTGATAAGAAATCCTGTCCCCTTTCTGCCTAGTCAACATCACCAACTGGGTGAAGTCTTTCCCCAGCCTGTTTTCCTTTGCTTTGGGGTAGAATTTATCATTTTCTCCTCTTCTGCTTCAACATCAGCATCCCTCCCCCATGGTGGCACTGTGTGTAATTGGGACTGTTTTCTTATCTATACTGGAAATTACCTGAGTAGAGGGACTTTCTACAGGGCCTGAAATTTTATAGGTGCTTCATAAACATTTATTGAACCAATAAATGCCTGAGTTGAAGATAAGAGGTTTGACAATTCAGTTCAAGAACTCATCCTAGAAAAAGTGCTCCATTCCGCATTGCTGACTATCTTTACAGTCACCTTTGACTCCAAAAACTATGCACTGATGCCAGCGCCTAGTCCACCCGTCAAAGCAATTTTGGAGCTCTTTTTCTGAAATGGACATCAGAGCTGTTGTGGTATTACACTCGATGTCCTGAAAGTCATCACATGTCTTCCTTTTAATATTTTCTTTATCTTTGGGTAAAAAAAAAAATCATTGGGGGCCAGAATAGGTGAGTAGGGAGGTCATTCCAATACAGTTGTTAGTACAGTGCTGCCAATGTAAGCACACAGTGGCAGGTTCGCAAACTTAATTGTCAGACCACAACGAATAATGACAACGGCTCTGATGACCATTGCAGAAAGACTTCTAAAGTTGCTTTGATACATGGACTAGGTGCTGGTATTGGTGCATAACTTCCCAAGCAGAGTCTTTCAAAGGTGATCGTAGTGATATTCAGCAATGAGGCATGTAGCAGTTTTCCTAGCCTGGTTCACAAACCTAACTGTTGGGCTTTGTATACCAATTAAGTCACAATTTCATGGGATTCTTAAGGAAGCTTCTCCAGGATGGTCAGTTTTGTACTACAGTTAGTAAGAGGCTAGGACCAGAGAGTATATTTTGGAGTGAGGAGAGTGACTGTTTGGGTTGGAGGAGTTATGGAGATGGATTGTTGTATACATAGCAAAATATGAGTGACTCCACATAGCAGGTCCCTCAAGGAGGAGCAGCCTTCTTACTGAGGATGGACAAGACAGTTCATCTCTCACATCTCACCCTGTGTGAAGGGAGCTATGGAGAAGAGAGCCGTGACCTAGTGCTTCCTAAAGTTTCTATACATTGTTTCCTGGATGGGAAATGGCTTGAGAGTCCCAGTCACTGAGTACTTGTCACAGTACAGATCGAGGAGGCTCAAGGCCAATGCACTCTCTTTATTAAAACCTAGTGATTTGGTGTGGAGACATGGGCTGAACTGCTTGGTACTCACTAAGACACCCTTTTCCTCATTGTCTGTAGGAGTAAGCCAAAGCAGTTGTGAGTTGGGAATCCCTTGACCTCTTCTCCTTGGGACCACATTTTTATTTTGATCCTCAAGAGGTCACTGTTTTAATGATGACAGGGGCGTAGAAGAGATTTGCATTAACTCTCTTCCTCATACCTGTTTCCTTCTGGGGTCCATGTTGGTTTCCTTCTCAGTTTTGGGAACCCCAGATCACAAGGTATCCTTAGGTTTCATCTTGCCAAGTCAGTCATATGGCAGTTAAGACATGAAGAAAGTGCCCTGTGCAGAAGAAGGGACAGGAGTGTGAAGGGAGGGAGAGTCTGTTCATCTGAGTTCATTTGTATTGAGAATGCTTTTAGTCCCACTAACATACACATCCTCTAATTGACACTTTGGTGCTTCCATGAGACTTTGACTTTGGTTTTATGTTGAGTTGATTTGGGGAAAGTCTAATATGTCCACATCAAACACTTAGGATTCCATGAATTAAGAAATAAATTACCTCCCAAATTATTTTACTACAGTCTACTTGGCTACTATAAAGTCATTGTTGGACTTCTTTCTGCATGAGTGAGAGTGTAATATTTGAGACAGGTGCAGGAAGAAGTCTGAAGTTCAGGATTAGATGCCAGTTGATCTTATTTTTATAATATTTATTTGTCCTTATAAGCAATATATCCACAGGATTAAAATTCAAAAGACATGAATGTTTACTCTTAAAAATCTCCCTCTCTTTCTTGGTTTCCTTGCTCAAAGACAGCAATGTTTCTACGTTTGTTTACTTCTCAAGATCTATTTTCTGCATTCACATACAAGCAAATGTGTACATAGTGATCTCCTGCTCAGTTATGAATATCTGTGTGGCAACAGAATAGATGCAATGCCTCAAAATAAAAATGGGTACACTTCAGAACCAAGAAATTATCAGATCAAAAACTCATTCTGATTTCTCCAATCATCTGTGTTTATTTGCATTTTGACTGTATGGTATTTTAACTTGAGTGTCAAAATAACAAAGCTGGCTGAAGAAAGGAAGGAACTTCAGAGACAGATTTCCTAAGGTGAAAATAATATTATGCCATATATACTTCATTGTCTAATTTTTCCTGAAGAATTTTCTTATTCCAATGCCATCATTATAACTAACACAGTTAGCAATTCCCTGGTATCAATCTAACACTAAAAACTTAAAAAAAATTTTCTAATTGTCTAAAAAATATATTTTTCCAGTTAGTTTGCTTTATGATTCAAAGTCCACACATCAGATTTGAATGCTAATCACTTCAGCTGGGTCTGGTGGCTCCTCCTGTAACAGAAGCTCTTTGGGGAGTTCGAGGTGGGAGGATGACTTGAGGCCAGGAGTTTGAAACCAGCCAGGGAAATATAGTGAGATCCCCTCAGCGCTACCAAAAAAAAATTACCTGGGTGTGGTGACATGTGCCTGTAGTCCTAGCAACTCAGGAAACTGAGCCCGGAGGATTGCTTGAGCCCAGAAGTTCGAGGCCATAATCCTCTCTAGGGCTAGGAGTGAGGTGGATACTTGAACAGCAAGTAGGAGTCTATTAGAGCAAGGAAGGAGAAAGGGGAGGAGAAAATTAGGTTTTGAGACCACTGTGGTTCAGGGTCTTCATGGGGCTAAAAAGACTGAGTATTCCTAAGGCGATTAATAGATGCCCCCATTGGGGAGAAGAAATCCTAACTGACGTCACTGCCTCTGATCAACTGTGTTTATTATCTTTACACTAGGATGAGAGTTGGTCTCAGGAGGGAAAGTCTGTATGATATTTGTATGTCATTAGCTTATAAATCCAAAATTTTCTTCAGAGGAAGGCTACAATTTCATTAATTAGTTTTAGGAACTGGCAGAACTAGATCAGATCTGCAATATTAAAGGAAAAAAATTTAGTAAGAACCCAAACTATATGAAGGATAGGATGAGATTTTCTAAGGGGAAAAAAGTCAAAAAAGCAGATGCAATTTATATCTGTCCTAACAACTTCTTGAAAATTTAACCTTAGATAATTTAGCAATGCAGAGAACATTGCCTTTTTTGTATACTATATGTTATTAAAGTTTATAAGGAGAAAAATATAAAGAATAGATTATTGGAAGATGTAGTTCAGTACTTCTAAAAAAGTTGTCTATTATATCACTTGGAAAGTTCTTTTAAACTCAGAAATTTTGTTTTAATTGGGGAGAGAGAGAGGTGATTTACAAAAAACAAAACAAAACAAAAAAACCCCCCAAAACTTCCCAAGTGATTCCAATGTGCCGTCAGCTTTAGTTGGATGTAAAGGTAGGCAAAAGAGCCCACAGGGGGACCATCTCTCTGGATCTAGTCCTCAGGTCTCAAATCTATAGAGTCATGGTCAGTCAGGCCAGGTGCTAGCTCATGTGAGCTGCAGCCAGAGTGACGGCAGCTTGGAGGAAAATACTGAGGCCAGTGTTATACTCCTTAAGAAATACAGGATCTCTTACACTTGCCATGTACAGGTATGCACAATTGTATGACAAAACCTGTCTATATAAATCTAAAATAACTCTTTCAACAAATATAAAGAGAATCATTCTAAGTGAGAAGAAAACTTTGAGTCATAATTTAATTGGCAGCAATTTTGTCTTTTTTCCTAGTGACATACAATGTAATGCTATATCTTATAACCAGTGTTATGTTAGATTGATGATATATGGTAATGATCTAGTGTTGGAATACATACATTCAAAAAAACCATTGGCAGCATTTTTAAAGAACTCTTGCTTTTTTAGAAATTTCTCCCTGTGGTAACCAGATATTTGTGTGAAAATTAGATTCTCTCTTTGGTTGTGACCAAGTTGTTGATGCACTCCAGTCAATATTGGGTTATCTGTCCAGTTAGCTGTTTTTAAATTTTTTTTTACCCTGCTTTTAACATTCTTTGTTGACACTGATTTAAATTTAAGCAGAGTCCCTTGTAGATCCAAGATGTTAGGCCTTTGTCAGACCTGGAGTTGGCAAATACATTTTCCCAGTCTGTGGGCTCTCTTCTTGCTCTCTTGATGGTTTCTTTGGCTTTGCAGTTGGCTTGTCAGTTTGATGAGGTCCCACTTGTCTATCTTATCCCTTATGGCCCGTGAGTTTCGAGTATTGCTCAGGAATTGGATGCCAGTTCCAATTTCCATAAGGGTGTGTCCTGCATTTTCTAAGGTTCTTATGGTTTGAGTGAATGACACAATTAATGAGATGATATCAGTGGGGTCTAAAACCATATCCTTCTGATCCTAAAGCCATGATTTTCCTGTTGCTGCACATATGTAAGAGGGGAAGGGTTCTGAATTCAAATTTCTCTGTGAATTATTTCCTCACATTTCTCATTTATTCTAATACATGTTACATCATCCAAGGTCCTGTTTGTTGTCAAAGTATAATGTCCCTAGATATCTGTATTTTTCCAGCTATATTTCAGGAGGGATTGAAATTTCCATTACCTCAAAGGTCTCTCCCAGCTGAAGAGTAAAGAACAATAACCCCCAAACTATAAGTTTTCATTAATAATTTAGTGTCAAAATAGGAAAAAAAATCCACATATAAAAATATTCTTTATTTTGGAAAATTCTAAGTCATTGTCTCTTAAAGTATTGCTTCTTTCTCATTCTTTCTCTTCTCTCCTTCTAAAACTCCAATTACACCTAAGTTAAATATTTTCAAAAGAGCATGTCCTTTATGTTCTTTTCTGCATTTTCATCCCTTTGTCTGTGTTTTAGTTTGGATATTTTCTTCTGACCTTTCTTCCACTTTTGTACTCTACCAAATATATAGTTAAACCTATTTATGAGCTATTAATTTTAGATATTATAGTTTTTAGTTCTGAAACTTCTATTTTATTTTTTAATATCCATTTTCTATGAAAACTCTTCATTTTGTCATTTAATATCTTGAGCATTTAGTAGTCCCCTTATTTGTGATTTTGTTTTCTAAGGTGTCAGCTACCTACAGTCTATTGCAGTCAAAAAACTTAAATGGAAAATTCCAGAAACAAATAATTCCTAAGTTTTAAATTGCATACCATTCTGAATAGCATGAATAGCACCTCAAGCTATACTGCTGAATAGCATCTCAAGCTATACTGCTCCAATCTGAGACAGAAACCATCTCTTTGTCCAGCATATCCATGTGTAGACACTGCTTGCTCATTAGTGACTAGTCAATCTTGATTATCAAATTGTCTATCATAGTATCACAGTGTTTGTGTTCAAGTAACCCTTATTTTACTTAATGATGGTCCCAAAGCACAACAATAGTGATGTTGGCTATTTTAATATGCCAAGAAGAATCTATAACATTCCTTCTTGAAGTGAAAGGGTAAAAGTTTTCAACTTAGGAGAAAAAATTGTATTCTGAAGCTGCTAAGATCTACGGTAAGATCAAATGCCCTATCTATGAAATTGTGAAGAAGGAAATATTACAATGTAATTTTATAGTTGTTCTAGTTTTTTATTAGTTGTTGTTATTAATCTGTTACCATCTTACCATGCCTAACTTATAAATTAAACTTTATCATAGGTATGTATGTATAGGAAAAAACAGTATATAGGGTTTGGTACTATCTATGGTTTCAGTCATCCACGGGGGATCTTGAAACATATCTCATGTGGATAAGGGAAACTATTGTATTAGTTACAGTTACTTTAAATCTGTAACTCTTATGTCTGGATCTCTGGAGGTTCTGTTATGTCCTCATAGTCATTGGTCAATTCTTAATACCCAGTGATTTTTACTTGATTTTCTATCTTTATTGTATATAAAAAATCAGAGGGGATCATTGAGGTTTTTCGATAATGTCATCTTCCTTCAGAAATTTGTTTTTGCTTCTAGGAGACAGTCTGAGTAGAGCCACATCATCTTAACACAATCAGAGATTAAGTTTCTTCTGAGGAAGCCTTCGATTGTTTTCTAGTATTGAATCCATTTCCAGTTCACTCTTACTATTAAAGTGAGGTCACAATGGAACACTTGGGAGTATTCACCAGGGACCGTACTCTTGATGGGCTCTAAACTACACTTTGTGTCTCCCAGCTCCAAGAAACTATCAAAAGTTTGACTCAGCTTGTTAGCCCTTCGGCTGTAGTTTTTAAATTGTCCACTGCTTCAAAAAGAATTGGTGCCGAATGCAACCTTTGCAACTCTGCATTCCTCTTTTCTCTGGCATCTTAGCTCCTTGACTGCACACTGTTGCAGTTGCTCTCCAATATCTTGACACAGATTTTTGGGGAATAGCTTTTCTAGTATTCTCAGCAGAAGTCGGTAGCAAACAGGAACATTGCTGGAAGTAAAAATCTTCACATATAAATCTGAATCTATTATATACTGGAAAAATAAATCAGTATAACACAGTGATTCACACTCTGGAGTCACATTGCCCAAGGTTTGAATTTGAGTGCCACCATTTATTCATTGTGCCATTGAGCAAGTAACTTAACAGTTTTTAGTCTGTTACTCTCACTGGAAAATGTAGAAATTAAGGTAACTTTCTTAAAGAATTATTATGAGGATGAAGTGGAATAATGCATATAGAATGCTCAAGGCAGTATATGGCACAAAGGCAGTGCTCAATAAACATCTGCTGGTCTCACAATTACTTTTTTAAAAATTTAGACTGGTGCAGTGGCTCAAGCCTATAATCCCAGCACTTTGGGAGGCTGAGGAGAGAGAATTGCCTGAGCCCAGGGGTTTGAGACCAGCCTGGGCAACTTGGTGAGACCTCGTCTCTACAATATATCAAAAAATTAGCCAGGAGTGGTAGTGTGCACCTATAGTTCCAGCTACTTGGAAGACTGAGATAAAAGGATCACCTGACCCCAGTGGGTTGATGCTGGGGTGGCCGTGAGCATGCCACTGCACTCTAGCCTGAGTGACAGAGTGAGACTTTGACTAAAAAAAAAAAAATTTATATTCAAAGGGTACATGTGCAGATTTGTTACATGTGTATGTCTCATGATGGTGAGGTTTAGGTTTCTATTAAGCCCATCATTCAACTGGTAAACATAGTACCCAATAAATAATTATTCAATCTTTTCCTCTACCAACCTTCCCTTTTTGGGTATTTCTAATGTCTGTTGTTCCCATCCTTATGCCCATGCATACTCAATGTTTAGCTCCAACTTATAAGTAAGAACATGCAGTATTCGGTTTTCTTTTTCTGTGTTAATTTACTTAGAATAATGGCCTCCAGCTACATCCACATTGCTGCAAAGGACATGTTTTTGTTCTTTTTTATGGCTGCATAGGAATAGATACAAAAATCCTTAACAAAATACTAGCAAACCATATCCGGCAGCACAACAAAAAGATAATTTATTATGATCAAGTGGGCTTTATTTCTGGGATGCAAGGTTGGTTCAACATACACAAATCAATAAATGTAATCTACTATATACACAGAATTGAAAACAAGAACCACATCAAAATTCAACATCTCAATAGGATAAAAAAAAAAACTCTCAACCAACTAGTCATCAAAGGAAAATACCTCAAAATAATAAAAGCCATTTAGGACAAACCCACAGTCAGCATCATACTGAATGGGAATAATTTGAGGCATCCCCCTTAATAACTGAAACAAAACAAGGATGTCCATGTCCACCACACTCCTAGTTAACATAGTGCTGGAAGTTCTGGCAAGAGCAGTCAAAAGAAAAAGGAAAAAGTATCCAAATAGGAAGAGAGGAAGTCAAATTATCTCTCTTCACAGACAATATGGTCTCACAATTACTTTAATATTACAACATACTGCTACCATTTTTACTATTATGAAAAACATATAAAAATATTACTATCTTCCCATGCAATTTTTTTATCTGTACTCTATAAGAACTCTGGAAGATAAAGTAGATATTATTATGCCAACTTATTCCCACTTTCAATTCCAGAGAAACTGAGCTTTAGATCATCTATATGACTTAGTAAAAGACTAAAAGGTGGGAGATCTGACATTTACATACTTATTCCTCTGAACCGAAATTGTGAATTATTTTTATAAAGTCATTCATAGAATGACTAATGTTTTGGATTTGTCTGGCTTAGTGCTATGGCTTAAGTGAAATGTTATACAAAGAGTCAAGACTTAAGTTTATCTAATGTAATACCCTAATTTTATAATCGGGAAAACCAAGGCTCAGAGGGGGAAAGATTTTGGCTTCATTCACACAGCTAATAAGTGGGCAGAGTTGGAGACAGACAAGGCACCCCAGGTTTTTTCTTACTTCAGATAGCTCCTTCTATGGCAAAAATATTTGATCAGTAGTTGTGATTTTGACCCTGAAATAGCATTAATAACAGAAATACATTTCCCCCTCCATAAGGTAGCAAAGCAGTGGTGAGTTATTTTTATCCTGATGTTAATGCTCAATTATTATATTATAAAAATTTAAGCATTTTATCATGAACTTTTAAAAATTTAAGATGGTATCATGGGATCAGTCAGGAGGTAAAAGTGGAGATGGAAGTTTATGATATGTTAGATTCAATCACTGGTTTATCATGTGTGTTGGGGTATTATGAACCAATTCAAGTAACACTAACTTCTCAATAGCTTTAGAATTGCTTTTGTTATTGTTGTTGTGTGGTTGATGCTGTTTTTAATTCCATGGAATATGCAGTCACTATTCACGGAGCATCAACCTTTATTAGAAATACTGAAAATTTTTAAAAAATTTTAAAAAGAAATACTGAAGATATTCTGTTCAGAGTTTCCTTTAGGTATCCAGATGTTAAAATAATATTGTGGCCTATATTGAATGTGGCTTAATCAATTGTTGAGAAAACAAGTATTAGACACCAGAAATCTAGAGGAGGGGCTTGTTTTTATAGATTAGTATGTACTCACTCTGTCAGCAAACGTGACCAGCTAGAAGGAACCACGTGAAAACATGGTTTCTTCTTCAGGAACCTTACATGTGGTGATAATGGAGAGGTTATTCCACAAAAGAATCCATCATGTTGTGAGAGCAGGAAAGTCGGGCAGTAGTAGGTCTTCCATAGAACTGTTCTCTCTCGCCTTGTGCTGAGTCACTCAAGCTGCCGAGAAGGGAGAAATATGTAGCTTAAGATCAATGGAACTCTGCATGAAAGGAACATTTTTGTGGGTTTTTTGTGGGGTTTTTTTTTTTTTGGTTTTTTTTTTTTTTTTGAGTTGGAGTTTCACTCTGTCGCCCAGACTGGAGTGCAGTGGCATGCTCCCGGCCACCACAGCCTCGACCTGCTGAGCTCCAGCAATCCCTCCACCTCAGCCTTCCAAGTAGCTGGAACTACAGGGGCATGCTACCACGCCCGGCTAGTTTTTTTTTTTTTATTTATTGTAGAGACGAGGTTTTGCCAAGTTGCCTGGGCGGGTCTCGAACCCACAGGCTTAGGCAATCCACTCGCCTCGGATTTTTGGTTTTTAATCCAAGGGGCTTGGTCTTAATTATGTTATGGTTGTCTCTTTGTTTCCCACTATTCCTTTTCTTTCTCTTTATCCTCCCTTAATCTGCTTTTTCCCACTTTCAGTCTTTACCTTACTTTTCAAAACTCCTGAACTTCAAAATTTTCAGCACTATTATAATCATCACATACATCATCGTGTAGGGATCGGATTGGATCAACCAATTCACCCTAAAGTAAGATTAGTTGTTGCAAAGAGAACCAGAGGCTGCAAAGCTCATCCTGAAAGATTAAATAATGATCTTTCTTGTGTAAAAGTAGCTATTTGGGGTATATAGTTCTTCTCAGTTTCCTTCCAAATATATCTGATTTACATCCAGAATAGTAGGGCTAATGTCATATCTATATATCTATCTGTATCTATATCTGTATCTATATCTAAGATTTCCAACACTTTCAGTTGTATAAACAGTAAGCCCACTGTGTATCCTTGCTCTGAATATCTTGAGGGGAAAATATATTGCCTTTACTTTCAGATAACCATTTTTTGTCCCAAAAGAAACAAATTTCTTTTTTTTAAATTATAAAGTTGTGGGTTACAATTCAGGGTCAGGTATACAAACGTTGATTATGCAGGTACCCTTGTTGATGAGGTGTGCCCTCCTTCCCCTAGCAGCTTCCCTCAACTGCCAGTCCTACCCCCCACCCCCGACCCGCGGTCAGTTTCCCACTACTGCCAATCCCTTTCTTACAGTAAGTATTATGATCATTAGAAACAAATTTCTTAAGGAAAATGCCAATGAGAGGATGAGCTGAGATGCTGAAAAAAGCTAGGTTATAATCTCTAATGCATTTAAAACAAATAAAAAATTATTATTATATCATTCACATACCATACAGTTCACATATTTAAAGTGTACAATTCAATAATTTCAGAATATTCACAGTGTTACAATCATCACCATATATTAGAACATTTTTATCACCCATGAAGAAACTCTGTACCCATTAGCAGTCATTCTTCATTTCACCATTCATGAAAATTAGTCTCTGATGGAAGTTCTAAAGATGATTCTTCTAAGTGTCAAATTTGTCCACTTATTTTAAAAGACCAAGGGCCTGGGAAAGAAATCTTTGAGCACTCCAACACCAGTAACTATTTGCCTTCTACAGGGCTGGATTGAGCATTCATATTAGAAACTATATGCACATTGAATTGCTGGGTGAAGGGTGACTGTCACTCAATGTGGCTATTTAGCGCCTAGAGCATTTGCCACCACCCCTTCCTCATTTCCCTTCCAAAAAACAAATAAACAATTTTTAAAAAGCATGGAGCTAGAACAACAAGGAGCTGGAGCAGAGTAGGAGGCTGAGCAATGGACAGTTCATAGGAATGAGATCATCTAAGGGCAGATGCATACAGCAATTCAGCCCAGAACTCAGGTACCCATAATTCCCAGCTCAAGGTTCTTTCCACCCTCACACTGCCTTCTTTGGGATAAACTTTCAAAGGTACAGGAAATGCTTTGTACCTCAGAAGTAACCCCAAATTCCTCCTGAACATGCTGAGAATGACTAATAGTCATTTCCTAAACAATATCACTTTTCTTTGCACATATAGAAAAGGGACAAAAATGCACAACAGAGTATAGTGACTTATATCCTAGACCTCCGAGGAAAAGAGGCTTATGTCCAAAACAGATAAAGGAAACAACCAGAGCTCCTGGGGAGTCATAGACTCATTGCTGACTTCCCACTCTGACTGGCCTGGCCCCAAGGAAGATGTGGGATGAATTGTTTCTAGAACTAATTGCTCTGGGTTTCAGTAATAGTCTTCAGTGTTTTGGTGACTTTGATTAAGTGAAAAAACAGTCTTTATTGGTCTCTCTTGCTAAAAATTGCTGAGCAGACTTTCAAATTCTGGAAGTCCAAGACCAACATAGCATAGTTGAACAGTATTGTACGTAAGTGAAAGTCTAAGTCCTAAAGCACTGTTGTGGAACAGATATGGACCTACACAGAAATAGGACAAATTTGTATCTTTCATTGGAAAACAGAAGCTTGGTGGTTACTTTTACATTAAAAAAATAAGTCTGCTTTGTCCAGGTTCCTTGAAAATATATTACCTTAGACAGAAGAGTATAGTAGAAAGGTACAATCTTAGATGTGTCAAAGCAAAAATGTTTCAATCACTATGGCTTTGGTAAAATAATTTCATCTTATAAGTTAATTTTCTCTTCTGATTGCATTATGCATCATGGAACTATTTTTTTTTTGAAGAGTAGATGGTAAAATACATGCAAAGTTGTGCAACAGTGTCTGGAACATAAAAAGTAGCTATTATTGTGATTATTATTGAATCCCCCCTTTTTCCTTCCATAATCTATCTTCACGTTCTCTCTCCTCCCTTCTCTTCCTGGAGGGACTGAAAACTTAGCTTTATGAATTGGGTAGTGATTAAAAGGGTTTAATATGTAACCCCCAATGGCATTGGATGGAGATAATAAAAGAATAAATGGAGTGTTTATCAAGTGGTAGAACTCCAGCTATAAGTCAATCACTGCAGCAACTATTTAGGGAAATGTAACAACCCCTGAAATCACTATATCAAAGAGAGTGCCTTCTCAGTTGATCTGAAAGAAGTACATCAAAGGAGAATGGTTAATACATTTGCTCCAGAGGTCATCTCTAATGTGGAAGACTTCATGATGGGTCTCCATAATGGCAAAGTTCCAGCATCTATATTGATCAGGAGTTATAGGCAGCCTCTGGATAAGTCATTAAACCTGTAGGTCTCTGTTTTTCTGCCTTTCAAATGGAGGCAACTGACTCTTTCCCCAAATAAGTGGGGATGTAGGGAGATGCAAATCAAAACCACTCTGAGATACCACCTAACTCCAGTCAGAATGGCAATTATCAATAACTCAAAAAATAACAGTTGCTGGAGAGGGTGTGATGAAAAGGGAACACTTCTACACTGTTGGTGGGAGTGTAAACTAGTGCAACCTCTGTGGAAAACAGTGTGGCGATTCCTAAAAGCTCTAAATATCATCCCCCCATAGTTTCCCACCACTGTCAATCATTTTCTTGTGGTAATACGTTGGATGATCAAAGTCTACTATATGAGTGAGAACATGTGATACTCAGTTTTTTGTTTCTGTGAGAGGTCACTCAGTCTTATAGACTCTAGTTCCATCCAGGTTGCTGCGACATTCATGATTTCGCTCTTTTTTTATGGCTGTGTAGTATTCCATTGTGTATATGTACCACATTTTTTAAGCCAGTCCTCTTTTGATGGACAGCAAGTTTGCTTCCAGGTTCTTACTATTGTGAACAATGCTGCGATAAACATACGTGTGCAGGTATCTTTTTTATAGAGTGATTTGTGTTCTTCAGGGTATATTCCCAGTAGGGGGATCGCGGGGTCATATGGGAGGTTGGTGTTTAGAGCTTTTAGGAATCGCCACACTGCTTTCCA